>JAYRBW010150055.1:0-14393 GCA_036023295.1 Invenusta paracnida | reverse complement strand
TATTATCTATAATTGCATGTAGTATGTATATTATCTATAATTGCATTTAGTATGTATATTATCTATAATTGCATTTAGTATGTATATTATCTATAATTGCATGTAGTATGTATATTATCTATAATTGCATTTAGTATGTATATTATCTATAATTGCATTTAATATGTATATTATCTATAATTGCATTTAGTATGTATATTATCTATAATTGCCAGTGGTATGTAACATATATGTTTTCTATATATACTATCTTGTTTATAAAAAGATAAATCTCTTATTTTTAGTTTGGAATATGACAAACACCTGTTTATATATAAATTATTTTAAAAATGTCAACATATAAATTAAAAAAATTTTGATAACAAATTTTGACATATAACCAAACAATTATTTAATGAAATACAATTTTAACATATTGTATGATATCATTGTATTTTAAAATTAATAAACCAATATTTTTAAAAACTTTTTATAGCATATTAAAAAATATATAATTATTGGAGGCAGTTCATTTTACTCAAATTCATAATTGTAGGCAGTTCAGTTTTAATTTTTTGAAGTTATACTTTTCATAGAAAGTTAGTTCAGTTATTCATATTTTCAAATAAGATTTTGCTTTTTGTCAGTTTTTTATTTTAAAATATTAACTGTCTTTTTAATTAAAAAATATATTTTCGTTTATAATTTACAAATAATAATTTTAAATTTTGAATTGTTGAATTTAACCTTCTATTTAGAGGTATTCTATGTAGTATTACAAACAGTTTAAATTTCTCTTGAACATGATACATTTTCTGTGATATTAATTAACATGTTAAATCACTTTTATAGTATTAATCTTTTGAGTATGTTTCAAAAAAGTGGAAAATAAGTTTCAAGTTCATATAAATACACTAAATTATTTTATTGCTATTTGCTCAATATAAGTCCTAATCTATATCATGTTTTCACTTAATAATCAAAATAAAATAATTACTTTAATGCATTACAAATAATCCAGATACTTATGATATACTACACATATTTTAATATTAAAACTATAAATTGTTACATTTATATTATAAAACTGAAATATTTCATTTTAAATACCAAATGAGTTTAATTTTTTGAAATATCAAATCTTGCAGTTTTGATATGATATATATTTATTATCATTACTTTAATAAATGTATAAAAGGGCTATCTTTGATTTCTATCTATACTTCTCTTTTACAGTTCTGTAATGGGTGATAGCATTCCAAGAAGTAGTTCCAATCGTTTTAAGAAAAACACAGTTTATCGTCGTAATTTTCTCAATCGAGTTCTTGATTTTGCTCACCGTTCTGTGGTAATTGTTTCGGCTTCATTTACATTCGTAGGGAGTATAGGCATTTTTTATCTGGCCTACCGCTCCTATAAGGACAACGCTAAGTATAAGCATCTGAAGCGCCTTCACGACGAAGCCCATCTTGAGAAAGAACAGATCGAAGTTGAAGTGGGAATCAAGCAGAAAAGGTAGTTGTTTGGATTCATCAGCTTATGCTCTCTCATCTTGTATCTTATTTGATAAATTTACAAGCTTCAAAGTCTCTCATAAAAATGTCCAATCAAGTCTTAGAAGCAGTTTCTGATCTTAAGCGGATCCTACCAATTGAAGCCTTTGATGAGGATTCTGCAAACAAAAAAATTAAACTAAAAGATCGACGTAAAAAATATGCAGTTCTTATGATGTACTGTGGAGTAGGATATTTTGGTATGCAAAGGTAGGTTTTTGTGTAAACATTTATTTTATTTACAGTGATAGTAATATGTATACTATATATATACATAATTAAAATTGTGATATATAATTTTTTTAGTATTGTTGAAAAATATACTTAATATTTACTTATTTATATATTTGTTATATTTACTTAAAGTTAATATAAGTATGTATATTTATATCTACTATATAACAGTACATAATATATTTTGATATTTTTAAATTATTGTATAACCATTGTTACAATATTTATTTTCTAGAGTTTACAATTATTTTTCAAATCTATTATAAATTGCTTCATGTTTAAATATGTTTCAATAAAGAATAAATTATGTTCAAATATGATTCCTAGTTATTTTGTTTATAGATATCTGTCAACATTTTTCATTTTCGAAAAATGAACAATTACATTATGTATGAATTATAATCCAAGCGTTTATTTAATTTATATTTAGTGTCATTGTCCTTTCAGAAATGTTGGCTTTAAAACTATCGAGGGAGCATTATTGGATGGTTTAAGAAAATCTGATTTTATATCTGATGAAGAAGTGAATTTACCTGGCAAGGTTAGATATAAAAATTTGTTTCAAATTACTCAGAAGTCCTAGTTTATTTTTATTACTTAAAAAAAATTATTTTAGATTCGTTTCCAACGAGCCTCTAAAACCGACAAAGACGTATCTGCTGCAGGCCAATGTTGTTCAATGATGGTGAGTTTTCATCTTTATTTTACATATCGTTCAGGTTGTATGTAATACATATACATATTCAATACTTATTTCCAGCTTCCATCTAATATTCCTGATATTGTGTCGAAATTTAATTCCAATTTACCTCCTGAAATAAGAATAATAGGTGAGTGTTTTAATATTAATATTTAGTTTGAAAGCTTTGTACTGCTATTGTATTTAACAATAGTACGAGGGGTAAAGATAGTTTTATACAGTAATTTCTAGCTCACCCCGTTCGACTAGTAGCCTACATTAACAGAGTGAAAGAAGCTATTTACACGTGTATTTATTTTTTATAAAAATCTGTCGATCTTCTATGAATAGACATAGTCCGCGCTACCCAGTCCTTCAACTGCAAGGAGGCCTGTACTCACCGCACCTACCAGTATCTTTCGCCAAGCTTTGCCTTCTCGCCCAAAGACACCCCAGATCGTGAGTTGACCTCTTATCGCATGTCTACTGAGACTCTGACTCGGGTTATTGAACTTCTCCAACACTACAAGGGTACCCATAACTACCACAACTTCACTTCGGGCCGGTAAGGCCTTACCTATCTGTAAATTTAACTAGCATGTTTAGTATTGTTAACGTGTTTTCTTTCTTTAACATTTTCAATGTTGTACTATATATATGTATTTAATTGAATTTTTGTAATGACACTGCTTACTGTCAATTATTTTACTCTGGTTTTTATTTCACGGATTCAAAACGTGACAGCTTTATAATTTGTTTGTTATAATTCTGTTTTGTTTATATTTTGAACATGAAAGATATCTTTAAATACAAGTATATAACATGTTAAATATGCATGCTTATTTAAATAGTTTTTTAATGAGGAAATATAGACTTGGTAGTAAGATTGATTTGAGATTTGAATTTTTATATGGCTAGTTGTTAAGTAATTCTTTTTATAATTTAATAGTTTATTCAGATTAATTTACTGTTTAATAACACATGCCTTTAAGTATATATTACTTAACAATACTTGATAGTAAAATGTGAATTAATTATTAGTATGTTGTATTTAACAATTATAATAACATTATTTCGTAATTTATAATATTTAGTATTACATAAATAGGTTAGGTGGAGTGTCATGGTAATATATACTCAATATTATAGTCACTAGTCCTTCACTCTTCACAAATATTCATAAATTTAATTCAGACTGGATTGATTATTGGTAATGTAGATATTTAATAAAACAAATCTTTTTATGATTGCGTACTCAGCAATCAAATTTAGTTAAATATGATATTAGAATATTGGCACTTGTTTAATTTCTATTTATAACTGTTGAGTGATAGAAGTAGTTTTTTTAATAATTTTGTCTACAGTAAGGCTCATGATCGAAGCTGCAATCGCTACATGATGGAATTGACCTGTAGTGAACCCTTTTTACACGGAGAACACGAGTATGTTCTCATCACCATTCAGGGCCAGTCCTTTATGCTGCATCAGATAAGAAAGATGATTGGTGAGCTCACGATTCCCTTTGCTGAATTATTTTCAGTCTAACTCCTTTGCACTTATGTATGTTTATGGATACTGGACACTTAATTATTTAAATCAATTATTGCTTTGATTGAAACGTTAGAAATTTAAAAATTCTATATTTTCTATAAATGCAATTGTCTGACCGGACAGTCATTCATATATTATGATTTGTTATAGTATGATTTGTTTATATTTTATACAAAACATAGATCAAACGTTTTCGTATATATGACTATTCACGTTATATGTTTATTTTAAACACAATTGCGTACTTACGTAGGATGTTTTATTTTGCGATATATTTTTTTAATAAATAGGTCGATTTTTCTGTACATGTCGATGTTTGTTAAAACATATTTTCGTAAAAATTAAGAAGTGATGATACATATATGATATTATGTTAAAAACATATTTTAGGTTGTTTTGTGTCAAAACTAGTTTTTACATCTTCTGACTAGTTTATAAAGTCAAAGAAATCCAGAATTGAAATGTTTATAATTCGCTTTTGTATTTTAGTATGTTTTTCACTTTTATTTGACTTTATAAAAGTAACTTAACTACTCAAACTGCCTGATTTGGATTGTTCATCTTGTCTTTAGGTCTTGTTATGGCGATTACTCGAGGTTACACGGACGAAAGCACACTTCAGCTGGCCTTTAAATCTTGCGAGAAGGTAAACGCGCTACTTTTTTTGCGACTAAATTTGACTGGCATACCCGTTTAGCATGCTTTTTTCTATCTGTTCGAACAATATTATCATATGTCATATTAATTCAGAAATACCTAGATCTTGCAAAACTATTATTTTTTGATTGCGAAATATTTATGGTTTCGAAATTATTCCCTTCTATGAACACATATTTTAAGGTTGATATTCCCCGTGCACCTGGCCTTGGACTTCTACTTGATAAGGTTCACTATGGTGCCTACAATCGTCGTTATGGAAACGATGGAATTCACAATTTAATTGATCTAGACCTTCATCGGGTAAGTAATTTCTAGAATGCATGTATACAGATGTACTTATGTTTACTTATACATTAGGCCACTTTACAATAGGATTAATTTAATTGGATTGATCGCGCGACTAGACACTTTCTCGAATGGCGCCAGCAATATACCCTTTTATCCATTGAAATTGCTTTATTATTTACAAATTGTCCATCTAATCGCTATTGTACAGTTGTTTTTACAATCCGATTACTTTAGACATTTCTGTGCTCATCCCACGCACATCCCAGGAAATGATTGACAGCTGCAGTATACATACGAGTGTATGGCGATTAGAGAGCGACAGACTATAGCACTTTGAACACTTTTCAAGTATTACCCATCTTTTAACATATTGACTTTCGTCATTCGTTTTTCAATCGAAATGACTTTATTATGCGATTGGACCCGGAGAGTGTGTTAAGCAGGTATTTTTGATAAGTTTGTGTTTCTTTGTATTAACATTTTTTTCACTCTTTTTTCTTAAAAGATGTATTATTTGGTTTCAAATTAAAGATAATGGGTGAGTTTCTCAACCGATAAGTAAACCAGTCAGTAAGTAAAGTTAGGAAATGATTAGTTACGTCGTGACTTAAGGTCTGCACATTGAACGCGGCGCGGAAATTTGAATATTTCGTAGAAGCCTGCTAAAACAGTAGTAACAAGGGGATCGAAATAATTTATCCACGTTTCACGTAATTGACACAAAGTGATAGTAATTTCGTGAATTACTTTACTGATAGTCGATTTATTGATTTTAATAAAGTTCTCGATACAAGACTGCAAAGAATTACGAAAAATAAAACTTCAAATTAATATACAGTTTCTCCTCTAGAGTGTTTCTCTTCTAAAGTCCCATACTTTTTCTTTTGGTGCACATGAGGACGAATGTTATCACATAATTTTGGAAATGAATCTTTGGTCATTTGAACTCTATTTTTAAATTCTTCATCCGAAAAGAATTTAATTGGATTTTGCATTTCTCTCAATGCACACATGATTCCATCAAGGTCATTTAACGCTGCCATAATTAATCTGCACTAAAAATGTATTATGCTTGTTATTCTAATTTATATATTTATAAAAATAATCAATAACGATGAGAGCAGTTATATTTATAAAAATAACAATTAACCACATTCTTAATGAAATTACTACAGGGTTAAACGATACGTAAATATAAAACTTTACGTCATGTCGTAACTTTAATCATTGAGTAAGTTACTCATCGCTTTAGCAACAGAAAAGCGGTACTTATGTACCGTCTATTTACTGACTGGTTTACTTATCGGTTGAGAAACCCACCCAATAAAAGGTACTTTTCATATTTTTCACTTTTAATTTGCTTAAATTGATATAGTTATTTAAATGTTATATATTATATTTAAAGTGTTGCTAGAAAGTAACATCTTTACGTAAAAAAACAAGTTTTAATTTTAAACCACAAAATAAATATTTTATGTACTCGTTTTTGGCAGATATTAATAAAGGTGATACTGAGCTTTCTTAAAAAATATGAGTAGACTTCTATTTAAACTAGTGCTAGAATTATACGTTAAAGTTATCATGTTTAGCTAAATTACACATATTTTGATTCTGTAATCTCGATTGGGTCAATCTAATCACGTTTAGATTGATAGCGCGACTTATCTAAGACTTCAAGCCCACGAACATCTCTTCCTTCAATTTGTCAATCATAATTCAAATAATAGCTATCATCAATCTAAGATTGATCCAATCTAGTCTAATCGCTATTGTAAAGTGACCTATCGTTAAAGGTGTTCCTTATGCTGTTCAACTATTCTATTCTATTAAAATAAAAATTAATATCAGGCAGGCATTAATTTTTTGAATAAGCATAAGTAGGCCATTGTGTATGATGGGGAACATTTTTTTGAATATATCCTTTCTAACCAAAAAGGTGTAGCTTAAAGTTTCATGGCCCAATTGTAATAAGTTTGATTACAGTTTCAAAATTTAAAGTTATAAATATACTTACTCCGAAATGTTTTAATGTGTTTCTATTTTAATTATTTCTATCTTCAATTTCGCAATTTTTGAATGATAATCCATAGAGATCGAATTTTATCACCTTCCTCTGGCTCTCTAGAGGAGACATATCATATCTACTCTGTATAATGATACGGCACAAACAACATAATAATAGCAATCAAAGTAGACATTTAAAAAAATCCTTTCTGATTTGTCCGCCGCAAATCACCAATCTAATTAAGTGTTCAAGAAAGATGTTTCCACAGAGTAATAATAGACCGATTTTTGAACTCTAATTGATTTAATATGCATCACGTTCTAAATTCTATCGATATAAAATCATTTTGTTTCACTAGATGTGAAATTGGTGATATTTCACATTTCACGACTTGGTATTTCAGAGTCTAAATATCATAAGCTATCATTTTAAATTTGTTTCATCCTGTTCGGTATTACATTGACCTAGAATTATAATTCCCTAATATAAAATGTCTGGCACATATGTTTTACATTTCTAATAATATAAAGCAACATTTAGCAGTGATCTTATCTTGTTCGGTATTCCATTGATCTGGCGTACTTTTTTATGATCCCTAAATGGGCCCTGGTAGCCAAATGCCCGATGTGTGCAACGGCAGACGAATTAAAAGCGAAATGTCTAATAATAAAAGTATTTTTTTCACGAGTTTGTCCGATTGGTTGCCATGATTAAAACAAATGACTTCTAGATATGGGGAGAGCGGTCAAATTTCTATGGTTAAATTCATTAAGTCAAATTTGGTATTACATACTATTCTCTATCGTATGTTAATCTCATTTTAGTTTAATAACACATTTGCTGAGCATAATTGTATAAGTGTTTCTTATGTATTTTAAAATACTCCACTATACTAAATACCAAAATACTATGTTATTATATAAATGTGTTAAGGCGCACTCTACTTGATTAGATATAATTTAATATTTTTTGTTGTTTGAATTCAATACATGTTATTATTTACTAAAATTAACTTATTGTTATACTTTAAAATAAGGATTATTAGAATTAATATAATTGTTTTGATTTTATTGCACTTTGCGGATGTATGAAAAGCTATACTTGGTTTGCTTTAATTTTATGGCATTTGTTTTATTTCAGGAAACGATTGAATCATTCAAACATACTCTTGTCTTCTCCCACATGTTCAAAACTGAAATGGAGGAGAAATCGTATCCTTTGCTCATTTATATATTTTTTAATTATTAGATTACTCGTACAATATAAATCTGCATTGAATGTTGTCAATTTCTGATATTTTATTTCAGTTCTAAAAGAGAATATTTTTTCAAAATATCTTATAGCATTGCCTAATGTGTATTTTGTTAAAAAGTTATTCTATTGGTTATCTGTCATTTAAGTTTTACCTTGCATTCTTGCAGTTTTCTATATATACAAATGAGTATGAATGTAGTTGCGTAGGTGTATAATATGTAGCTTAAATGACTCCACAATTAATATAGTATTTTATATGCGCAATTGCGGAAGACGCTGGTAGTTACGCAGAAATCGATAACTTGCTAACGATTACTGCGGTAGTTTCCGCCAAGCTAGGCGTGTTGCTAGACTTCATCTACGAGAGTGTGTTAAACTCGTAGCTTAGACAGTGCGGATATAGTTTCGTCTTTTAAACCAAATTATGCTTGCTTTCGTGACATACGGAGTAGTGATTTGTCTGTAAGATATCGTTCAACTACAGTATTGTACATTTTATTGAATTTTATTATTTCATGAATACTGAGAATTGACTTGTTTGCAAAAGACCCGTTGACTACAAAATTGTATATTTTATGGTTTCCATCGACAATGAAGCGGACCGTTATGAAGCCACGAGTAACTGTTGATTTTAGAGTTAAGCAATATCCACCGGGTACTTTGTTTAACAATAATGGAATTCTATTTTGTTCAACCTGTCTGGAGAAAATTTCTTTGAAGAAGGATACAATCGATGATCACTTAAAATGTGCGAAACACCAGCGCAGATTAATAGCAATGGCAAATACACTTAATATAGCCTTGTTTAGTGCTAACTCCGACAGCAACTATACTGTGTCTAATAGTACCAGTAATGCTGGACTGCCTGTTTGCATCAAAGAGAAGTCAAATTCTTTCAATGAATTTTCTCAGGAATCCGAGCGCTTTGATTTTGATGTTACAAATGTCAAGACAGATACGTGTGTAACGGAACCTATTCAATTGAACTGTTTACCTTCTAACGATAATGTAGCATCTGAAGATACTGTTTTACTTGATTGTACTTTGGATGAATCTGTGAATGACAGTCATACTCTGATTTTTAACATTATTAAAGCCTTTAATGATTCGAAGATTCCTCTGACAAAGTTGGATAGTGGATCAATGCGTCATTTCTTTATAAAACATGTGAACAAAGGCATGCACCTGCCAAATAGCATCTCACTTAGCGAGGTTTTTCTTCCCATGATGGAAAAATTACGCCAGGAGAAGCTACTTAATAGTTTTATTGATAAAAATATCGCATTATCTTGGATTATTCGTCATACGGATTTCGTTGATCAGTGTACATTGGAGGTATATTTCTTTGTTTTCCATTCACATGACGGTAAGAAACAATGGGATCTTGTGTATTCATCTCCTATTACCAATGTAATTATGTCTTCACATCAAGCCATAATCCAACATGTTATTCGCGCATTAAAGATGTACAACATTGATTCTAAAGCTGTAAAAGCAGTTGTTTTGGGGGTTATACCACTTGATTCTTCATACAAATCTCAACTGTTAATACTGAGAACGCTTTATAGTAATTTCACTTTTTTTTATTGTCAGAAACATAATTTGAAATGGTTATTGAATAAGTGGCAAATCTGCTTCTCACGTGTTACCAGTTTAATTGACAAATTCAGGTTAGTATTTATTGAAATGCCTATTCGACGAATTCGCTTCTTCACTAAGCATCTTTATTCTCACTGCAATTATTCGTCTTCTGACTTAACTTTTATCTTTAACAATCCAGTTACCACATGGCAGGAATGGTATAAATGTGTTGTTTTTCATAGTTATAATTTTTCTCTTTACCACGATTTTGTGCAAAATGAAATAAATCTCTGGGAAAAGACATACGCTATCGATGCTTTTCGTGAATGTCTCAATTCGACTAACTTGTCGGAAAACCTAGCTTTTATTCGCGTTGCAGGCGCTCAGTTTAATGATCTTCTTGAAAGAATGTCTTGCTCAAATTATTTAAGCATTGTGAACTTTTCTAATCACATGGAGAAGATTTTTGATAACTTATCGGTGCACTCTCAGAAGCAAATTGCATACCCAGACGATGCCTTGGAAAAGGTTGTACTGGAGACAACGGTGGCGGATCTCCGAGATTATTTCTTCTCTTCCACACCCAGCTATCCCAATTTTCGTCGGTGGCAGATTTTTCATCCTCAGATGGTTTGCTTGTCACTGATCCAGGACATTGAAGTGGACGAGTGGATTAGGTTGTTTCCCTTCCTTGGGGATCCTTCTGTTTATGCCGAGTTTGAATTATACACTGAAAAGTATAGCTCGAAACGTTTCGGGGAGCATTCGTTGGAGATTGACATAGAAGATTTTTGGAAGTCCGTTTTGGAAATCTATCCTACATTGGCAAAATGTATTATTCAACACTTGAATACTCCTTTGTTTTGCTCCGGGTGTCAACCAGTTTGATTCTGAAAGGGTTGCTTTATTGTTTGAACAATATACTGATATTTCATACGTTTAACTTTCTTTTTAAATATTTTGATCATTTGACATAATAGTATTGGTATATTTATTCATTACAAAATATAATGTTGTTCTTCTTTTTATTATACAATTCAGCCAAGTATATAATATGTATTATATTAATAATAGTTATAAATAATATATTTTCTTACAATTCATATTTAATCCTATTAATAGGACATAATATTCTCTCGAATTTTACACTTCTTATAGTACGTATAACGATGCCATGTATAATTGGTTGCGTAATATATATTTATCATAATATGTAGTGTGAATACTAAATAATCGTGTTACAGCATATACTGTATTGATATATTACACATAATAACAGTACATAGTCTTAGTTATAATTAATACATATTCTCAAAGCACATATCACTTTTTAGTTATATGTACTTTAAATATAAAAGTTATTCTTTTTTCAAAATCATGGTACGTGTTATCTGATATATTAAAACAAAATCAATTATAGCAATTAATATATGAAAGGAAATGCACTTTAATAGATGTGACGATATAGATATATGGTATATATTGATGTATGTATAAAATGGTTGTTTTCTACTGCAATAAATAAAAGCTACAGTTATATTTTTTAATGTGCATGTTACAGATGTAGATATAAATAATTTTTGGTTTTTAAGTTAGTGTATATATAGGGAGAACAACATGATTTTACCATTGCATTACTAATTTAATTTAAAATGTATTGCTAATTGTTGTGTTCCTTATCTCACTTTCTTTCCTGGAAATTGTTCAGAATGATCAATTGGCTTGAAACTTTAGGTTTGCACAGCTATTCCATCCGACTTACTGGCGAGAATCCCCCCATTGAGTCTCGATCCTCCCCTGCTTCAGTGCCTGTTGTTAGCGATGATGTTATAACTGGTTCTGATGATGTGAATATAGTTTCAGTAACTGTAGCTAATTCGAAAATAGTTGAATCATCGTCTGCTTTGAGTGATGTCGACAATACCAATTCTGAAGATATTGAAGCATCTGAGACAATTCGGGAAGGTCAATAATATTTATAAATATTATTGATGCATTGTCCTTTTATTACCGCTTTGTTTATACTACTGTGCATAGTAACATCCAAACTTCGCTCGACTTTAGTTAAAACATTCAATTTACATTGTTGTTACATATTTTTAATAGTTTAATACAATAATGTATAGTTTTACTTATTTTCCTATAGCTATAGTACAACCAGTATATTATCCATTTAAAGTATTTCTTCGTTTTTTAATAACGCGATTTCTATGGGTAATTTGCCCTACAATATTATTTACAATGAAAGTATTTCTTAATAAATATATAACATAATTCTTTATAATATAAATAGTGAAGCTTTTGAATTTTTAATCTGAATGCAAGAAATATTTAATTATTAATAATTTGCTCTGATTTTTGTTAATTTTAGATGTACAAATAGATTGTAATTTTTTAGGGCAATCATATATATTATTTATATATATACAAATTATCTTTGAGATAGCATCAAAGATACTACTTATATTATTAAATAGCTTTGATGACTTCTTTACAATAATTGTTCAGGGATTATCATCAACACCATAATTATTGGCACTTTATCTAAGAAATCAACAATGTACTTTTATCGGATAATTAATGTGTAATTGCATAATGACTACCTTTAATATGATTCTTTTTTAGTTCAGTAAATATAAAAAAGGTTAACTTGTAGTTGTAATTTTTGGTTTTTATATTGCACATATTCACTAAAATGAGTAAAATATTTCACTGCAGTATGCTTCAGTTTTTTAAATTCGAAAGTTTTGTATATTATAGAAACATTGAAATATTTTGTTATACATATAATATGTACAATTAATAAACGTAGTATCAAAATGAAGAGTGATTATCAAAGCAATTAATCATTGCTTACGCAAGCAACGTAAATCTTAAAATCAAGTACTACCAGTATTTCTAGTAGACAAGTGAAATAGTATTTTTATTGTTTTTATAAGCAACTAAATGTTTTTTAATACGAATACTAATAAGTTCTGTTTGCATGACGCTCACTTTATTAGGTGTAATGGAGAGCGACTACAAGCACAATATTCTAAAACCATCATAAATATTTGATTATTTTCACTAATTTATTTAATAGGTGTCCATATATCATAAGAATAACTAGCTTTATTATATTTTATAAGACTAAAATGATTATATTGATTGTTTTCTAAATAACTTAAATTTCAAATATATATATTTCAAATATGTTTCAAAAATGATAATTTCGACTATTATATACTTATTTGCGAATATAGTTAATCACTGATAAATTTCCTTCGGTAAACTATTTAGATGTTTGGAATATTTAATAAATTTTATTAAAACATTTGTGCTGCAGCAAGTAAAATAGTTAGTGTTATTTGAGATCACTTTAATTTTAACATATTCCACCAAAACGTGATGCTTACATTATGTCATGTTTAAATCAATTTCATTTGTGTGAAGTCATATAGACTGCTGAAAGTTTGCGCTAAAAAAACAATACAATAATGGCGTAATTGTAAAATAAGTTATATAGCTAAAATTAATGAAGCTCTCAATTTCCCTAACATAAAATTTTAAAAGCCATACTAGCATATTAACATAGTTTGACTTCACTTCAATTACAAAATATTACTTTTTGTTAGGTAACATATTACCTACACATTTTATAAATAACAAATACTAAGCATATTTGCTATGCCTTATTTAAATATTTGGAGTAAAAATACTTTTTACGATCAATTTTCGAAATCGTATCATTACGAACGGATTGTTCTATTGAATAGTCTAAGGATGTATAATAACACATGTCAAATTTTTACTTCATGGGATATGTATGTATATTTGAGCGTACATCGTTGACACCCATTTTTTGACAATTATGAATTTTTCTTGAAATTGTGAAAAATCGTCTTTTTTATCAACGTTACTGTAGTATTTTTTCATGTTTATATGACCCTTCATTGTTACGAAATTGTTATAGGTATATACACCAGGAATATATACTCTGATTGTTAACATCAAGTATAGATAGGCAGAACTTCAACTCCTTAAAACTTTTTGTATACACCTCAAAAATGAGTTCGCAAACTCTTTTATATATTATTTAAGTAATTTGAAACAGTTATTCGATATTACTTAGAGATCCAAATAAGTAGTACACATTAAATAATTTGAAGAATGTTAAAAGTTATTTTGTGAAATATAATTTAAACCGTCACTGTAATAGTCAATATAATCTTATATTTTACATGAATTTGGATAAATGAGATATTTGAAAACATTTAAAAGTGGTAGAGTATGAATTTACGAAAATTTACAAAAACGTGAAGTAAGTAAACCTATGTTTCATATAATTCTATATTTAGTAGAATTACTAAACTCTACTTTATGGTTAACATTTTATTAAATATGATACAAACAACTATTTATGTAGCGCGACATTTGACAGGCTATTATGTAAATAAACCGTCCTATTGTTTATTTATATTACTTATTATTCTATTCTCCTTCGTATTCTTATTAGGATATTTATCTTATTCCCAATATTTCTGAAGGCAATCAAAAAGTCTCTCTGAAGTCGTGAGTTTACAATAAATGTATTCAAGATAATATATAGAGGTATATATTATTATATAGC
>JAYRBW010150044.1:0-14394 GCA_036023295.1 Invenusta paracnida | reverse complement strand
AAGAAGCAGAATAATAATAATAATCACGAAAAAAGTCGATGTTTGCACATTAATATCTAAGGTTCTATAATAGTTATAAAGTTGAAAATTGACACACTGATATATTTTTGGCGGTGCAAGGCGATACAAGTTAAATCATTTCAAAATATAAATTAGTTTTTAAATGGTAGCTGTTTAAAAAATGACTTATTTGAATGAAAAGATATTTACTCTAGATAGTTAACACTATATGTACGTTGATTGTATTTGTACATACACTGTGTTTTATTTATTGTTATTTACATTTAAATGTAAAAATATACAACGATTATACTATTATGATAATTAAAATATGTTCTGAACTTACTGATTAGCTTTATAAATGGTCCATAATGTTAAGAAATAAACCTATTAATGTAGCATCAAAGTCTAGATAATTGGCTTTAAGTATAATGCAAATAAATATTTTTATTGATATTCGTTTGTACCCTATTTAGACACAACTTTCATTATTTTCATAATATCTATTTTTTTAATTCCCTTTCAGTGTGAATTTACAAAGTTTTCAGATAACCATGCAATTAATTTGGTTTCCGTATTGCTTGAACAAGCGAATACGCAATCCTTACAACAGTTGGATCGTAATTTAATATACTCCATTCTTGCTATTCTTTTAACAAACCATTTACAAGGTGGGTTTACTTTCTAATTCTTAAAAACATTATATGACCATATTTTGTATAACTATAATGAAAAGAAATGTGTCTTTTACGGACGAATAATTATTCATTTTAATTTGAAATACAATCGATTGTGCTATACTTACATTATACCCTACACACGATTTTTTTTATAAAGCTATGACGCATCTATGTTTCGTTTTCAAAATGCTATTTTTACACTTACATACAAACTTAAAAATTCGAATTTTTATAAGAAGCTAAAATTTAAAGTGTTTGTATAAATTCCTGTCATTGAAGAATATATGTTCGCAAACGTTCATGAACGTATGTACACAAATATTTTTTGTGACTAAACTTTGTATTTGACTGCGGAATATTGTTTAACATAGTAAGTAAAATATATTCTAATATTATATTCATGTACAAGTATCATTTTTATATAACACGTTTGCAATACAATTGTCCGGTTATGTTTTAAATAATATAAAAATTCTTCTAATTACCTAATATATTTATAATTATATTAATTATACAAAGTAAGTATATTTAATGAAAAATTTTATTTGTAAGATATACAAAATGCATTATTTCTTAACCGAAATTTTGCAGTAACATTATTGTTACACGTTTAAATCTTCATTTTTAACTCGTATTATATAATATTTATAATATTTTAATATATATTTATAAGTATATGCCAATGGTAAATTTTATCAAGATAAATATTTTAAAGATTCGATTCGTCTTTAAAATGTTGAATATTATGTTATAGCTTATAGACAAACTTTGCATATAATTTCAAACAAGTGGCAAGCATATAATTAATTTTGACATAACTTACTATTTACATAACATTTATTAGGGGTTTCAAAGTTAGTCTAACATCGATTCTGTCAACATTGCTTAATCTCTGTAATGTTGCTTGTGACTATTTCTTATCATACACAAATATATTTATTTCAAATGGACGAAAGCGTGACAGTCAGATAATTTTTTGTAAGATATGGTGTTTGAAGACAGTGACATGGATAATGTTATGGTCTCATTATTATTGATTACAGGATATAATATACCTTTCGAACGTGATTTCTTTTCTTTCATATAGTTTTATAATGCAAAATTCATAACATTACATATAACGTAAATTTTTTTTTGATAACTGGTATAATTTACACACTGTATACAGTAAATGGTTTTCTTGTTTATGTTTATGTTTATGTTTATGTAGTATTCTATAACAAAATTTTCTTTATTACGAAATGGTTATATTTCTATACGTGCATATTTATTTAACTATTTCTTTAATATTTTGATATTCACTCATTTAAAAAGTATATATATCACATGATTTTATTTTATTGAATCAAAGATAATGTTACGATTTTACACTATATAAATTAATTATAGCATTTTCTAAAATAGGGAAATCTATTTCAGATTTTGAAATTAAATTACAAGCAATTTGAAATAAGTTACGTATAACATTTTATATAAGTTATATATATAATTACATAAATTATTTTTGTTCTATAAATCTTATCGACATTTATCAAACTTTAATTTTGCAGACAATGATATAGTCACATTAAATATGCCATATAATTATTAATGAATGATAAATATTATTTTTTGAAATTTATTCATAACAATATATAGTTTGATGATATATTTTCTCTTAAAATGTTGTGTAATTATTTATAATACAATAATAACGTACAAAACACGTTTTTTTTTAACTTTCTATGTATATGAATATGTTATTTACATGTTATATGCATGTATTTATGTATCTACTTAAAGGATCTTTAATTATATGTTTTCAAGTACGTCTATTCTTTGAATATACTTTCAGCTCTTCAAAGTCTTTCGCACGATTTTGTGTTTTCATTTATACAAACAATTGATGGAGAAAAAGATCCACGAAATTTAGTTATTGTTTTCCAGCTAGCCCTAATAGTTATTAAACACTTCAATATAGGTAAGTTCTTTATAACTTACTGTTATATATTTACTGATGTATATCGATATAAATAGTAATAATATTCTTGTTCCCTTCCCATAAAGTATGGTTTCTTTTCTTTTCATTGAATCTAAATATATTATCGTTTTCCTCGCACTTTGAGCCATTTATTTAGTATTTATTTAAACATTTAATGTGTCATATCGCTCCTTTACATATTATATTATTAAATAGTCAAATTTAAAAATTGTTACGAAAGAAAACGTTAATTTAAGGGTCATATATACTATAATTTAATTAGGTTTTTATTTTGATTGCTGAATAGAATAAACTTTTAGATACTCACAGTTCGATCTTTAAAATAGTTTATATTGATAAATATATATTTTTAATGACAACAAAATAACAAAATAGCTATAATTGTAAAATAGTATAGTTTTCTACTCTTCACAGCAAATAATGGAACCTTTTTTAAAAATTAAAGTTGAAGCAGGGGATTTTATAGTTTAATAGTTGTTGTTATTACTTACGCTGTGTTTTATTTAATTTTTATGAACTCTTTTTTTTATTATTCTTTCCTAATAATAGGTATTATTCTATGTTTTGTATGTTGGCTTATATTTAGATTTGCTTATAATACATTTAAAAAATGCTCTCACAAAAATATGTTTTTGCCTTGTTGTTATAATAGATATACATATATATTTCTTTTAAATTGTCTTCAGATCGTTTTGTTGAAGATATTTTTGAAGTAATTTCCTGCTATTTTCCGATAGAATTTAATCCTGTAAGTCTTTGGTGCATTATGTCTTATTATTACCATAAGAATTAATTTTCTATCTAAGATTCAAATACATTAATTTACCCTTTTAGACATTAGTTTTTAAATTATATTTTGGAAATATTGTTTGCCTTTCATGTTATTATCCTTTATATGTTGATGCATTTTTATAATATCTAGTTTATATTGATAAAATTCTTACTTTTTTTGTAGTTGTTTGCTGTATTTTTGTACAGACGTACAAACTATGTATTTATAGTTTTAATAGAAACACAAATTATTTATTCATATTATTGTTAATCATAATATATGGCCATTGGCTATATGGTTATTTAATTTAACATTTTGTAAAAATTTACTTTTTAAACTTTAAAACTATTGGTTTTATATGCAATATTTTGAGAACAACTACTATGATTTACGTATAATATACTCGAGCAGTATATACGTAATAACGAAATTATTAGATTTATAACTAAGAATATAATATATTTAATCATTTTAGGAAAGATTATTTAATAAACTATGACATTTTGGAGGTTCTTGATAACAAATTTAAAAAGTGATTGTTATCAGAAGTTGGTTTTCACCGAGTTGGCAACATTAAAATTTAATTATATTCTTTGTAAAAATAGCACTCTTATAGAAAGTTGCTTAGGAAATTAACTCTGTCATATAACAGTCATGTAGTTAGTTGTTCATATCCAAGTTCTAAACATATTTTATAATACATTTTTCTTTATATTTTAAGATGCTTCCTCTGCTAACCAAAAATAATTCGCAAGAGACGCTTTTATATGGCACAACTCTACCTTTTTCTTATGGAATTTGTAATTTGATACCTCTTAGATTTTCACCAAGCTATCGATAAAAATTGTTTAAACTTCATTATTTAAGCAATCGGAATGGCTATGTTTTTATAAACCGAATACTACTCTAGAAACATAACATATGTATATAAATAATTTTTGGGGTATATGATATATTTATTTATGTTATAAAATTTATTTTTCTTTACGTATAACTTTACTAAATTCTCAAAATAATCGATTTCTATTATTTTGTATTTTTTAATTTTAAGTGTAAAATTGTCACTTGTTTTTATTTATTAATGTTTAATATCAATAAAACTAAGTTTTATCTCTTGAAATGTTTTAATCAAGGTAGAATTGATAAGTACTAATTAAGTACTATTATACTAATAGAAACAATTACTAAATTTTTATATTTGTCCAATAAACATTGATTTTAAAAAATTTCTTTATATCTTCTTTAGACACGTTTAAAATTATAAAAAATAAAGTATTAATTATTATTTAGTGATGTTTTTAGCTTTGTTTATAATTATTCTATGTTTTTTACCAAAACGTATTTTATTTTATATTATATTTATTTGTATTAGTACAATCTTATTGAAGATTCGAGCGAACATAACTTGTGATGACAACGCTTTGTGTTTATATATAATTTGTTATCAATAAGCCGCCAAATGACACTCACGGGATCACACGCGAGGAACTGGTCCAACTGAATGTTTCCTGCCTGACGGCCAGTCCAAAATTTTCCGAGTTGTGTCTTCCTCTCATCCTGGAAAAGTTGACGGCAGACTTGAAGTTATCCCGAGAGTCAGCTCTGCAAGCCTTTGCTGCAGCCTCTGAGGTTTATCCACTGCCCAATCTGACCACCTACTATCGATCCTTTATCGATTGTTTGCATCGTGAGGTGACCATCAAGTTAGCTATTAATATTAACAAACTAATCCATCAATACTATAGTGATACACACCATTTTCTTTAAGATTTTCTTTAAGATATTTAAAATATTGGCAAATAATTTTCTTTGTCGGAAATATTTCTTTCCCACTGTGACGGCATTTTGTGTTTTATTCACAAATTTCTAGCACAATACTCGTATAATGCCGTTCCCACAGCGGCAGTAGATGATGATTGATTCAATGGTATTTACATTTACTCAAAAAATGTGCTTATACAAAATAAATATTAGCAATTTTTTGTTGTAAACATTACATAGATTTATATATTTTTATACATAGGTACATACATGCAAAACAATCTATTTTGCTCATATTGGAACACATTAAGCGCAGTCATTAATTAGAAAAGTAAAAAATATTCATTTGAATCACAAAAGTGATTGTTTGTGCTATTATTTTATATGTCTGTGTTATACATATTTCCTTTCCTTAATTTGAAATGCTACAATATGCAGCTTCATATTTTAAAAAGTAAGTTACATTTAAATAAATAAATCGCCTAGCTACAATGAAATGCCTCCATAATCTAAATGACGAATAATTAAATCCGAATTCACTATTATATTTTTTATAAAAATATTCAAATTTCATTTTAAAACCTATATATTATTATTTGTTGTGTAATAATAATGTTGTATTATTACATAATAATTTTCATAATGAGAGGTTTCAACAAATGCCTGCATGCTAATTTTAATTATTATCCCATTCTATATTTTAAAATAGCTCATATCATATGAAACTATTTAATAATATATTATTTCGAAAATTTGTAAATAGTCTTAAATGTAAAATATACATCAACATACACGTAGATGAATAACGCCACACCTAGACATTTTCATTTTAAATTAATGTTTTAATATTTAATATCTTATATTTTTATATATACTAACAGACATGTACGATTATAAAAATACTTCCTATCATTATTATTAAGGTATTTAAGTAATATGCTTAGATAAAAGATAAAATATTTGCATGTAAAATTATATTATAAAACTGTATGAAAAGTGTGGCGTAATTATGGACGGGTTGTACTATGTTTAAAACCTGTTTTTACAATCTAAAAAAATTGTGTATTCGACATATTTTATTAACTATATTATGTGTTAAAGCTTAATTAGTTGAATGGTTGTCATTTTAAATTTCTTTTTGTATTACGAACTATAAGTATATTAATGCACTTATCAACAATAATATCTAAAAAATTATACATTATTAGCCTAGATAGCTAGGTATTGATTTGAAATGGATTATTAGAATTATTTTTCTATTTATTCTAATAATGAATTTAATAGAAGAAAAAAATTAAGTTGATATTTTTCTTTTCAGTTGTATCGTGGAACAGATGAAATTTACATAAAACTTGTCATAAGTTGTGGAGTTTCTCTTGCTAAGGCATTCAATAGTCATGTAAGTGGTTCAGTTTAGTAGGATATTGTTGATGCCAAGTTTATACAGGATTTGATATTGATATCATTTCTATGATTTGAATAAATACTGACATCTTTAATTATGTTAGTTATAATTAGCTATTAACTATTGTTTTATGGCATAATATACGGAATACTATACTCCTACTAAAGTGATATTACATGTAATGAGGTAGATCTCATAATTAATAATGAATTTTTACAAAATAATTTCTGTATAGTAATATTCTCAAACAGAATAAAAATTCTGATATTTATTCAAGCTATTTTGTTAATTTTAATACTCGTGCAATAATTTAAATTAATTTAATATTCTACTATCAGCTACTGAGCTAATTTTACACATCCTTATAAAAAAAGTTTTAGAGGCAGAGATAAGGTTTTCTTTAAATGCAATGATACGTTTTGTAATATTACTTTAATATAAATATGTTATTTTTTGTATGTTTTGTAAAATCAACAAATCAGTTGATTTGCTAATTTTATTGTTTTTAGCATAGAAAATAGAAATAAAAGTTTATCATACATTTTCATATATATAATACATGTTATTATGTTATTTCATGTTAATAAATGTTATTATGATGGCTTCTTTCGATTTATGTTTATTATGCCACACTCAAATATTATATGAGTTTCAAATTTGATTGAATAATTATGAATTTGATAATACATATATACATGTCTGATTATGTATGGTCTATAAGTACTATTTTATCCACAGAGTAATCAGAGAGTGTATGTTCTTATTGATTTATTATGCGTCACATTATTGATTATATATAGGTTTGATCATAAAGCATTTTACTTCAATAACATTTATAGAATTAAGTATTTATAAAGTGGTATGAAATATTTGTTGCTGTAGGTATCGAATTAGTATGTAGTGTCGATTAAAAGCATTAGCTATCAGTTCTCTATAATACTATCTTTAGATAAAATAAACATTGCGATTTTTATTTATTTTTTAACTTTTTTGGAAAATTTTGTAATATATTTGTCCTATTTGAATGTATGCTATTTTTCTTTATTTATTCTATATTTTATTTTTACAACTTAGAGTTATACGGTTCATTTTGTGGAACCAAAACTTTTCTTCATTGGCTGTCTGTCGATAGTTTTGTACTTTACTCTCTGTAATACAGAATTCCGTAATTTGCATTTAAATTGCTTTTGCATTTCACAAAACTATGATGGCATGACTAATTAAGTTTACAATTTTTGCTTGTTGTGTATGTTTCATATGTTCTGTTTGTGAATTTTATTTATATAGTTTTACTTTTTATATCAGTTTTAATGAATTATTTCTTTAAAAATACTATAAATATGAAATCATTTAATATTTCCCACATTTCGCATATGTCAGGAATAGATTATATTAAACAGCTTAGTTTGGTTTTATTAGTGTATATAGTTACATAAGTTTACAGTTTTGTTTAAAATGTTACGGTAATTTAAAAAATAATATTTCAACAACAAAAACTTGCAATTAAAAAAATTTTGTAGCAAATTACGAGACTATTTACGATCTACATATACATATATGCTCTCTTTATGTTCTAGGCTACATCCTGTTATTAGTCTCTGTGTCATGTTTTACTAAATTGTACACTTAATGGAAGACTTATTTGTAAAGATATTATTGCAAAATTATAAACAATTTAATCGGTAAAAATGCAATTGTAACGTACAATGATTTGTTTAGTTGTCTTCAATTCGTTTTACTTTTTAAAATAAATTTATATTGTTAATTTTAAATTCAAATATACACATATTTATGTTTTTAGCGTTAAATATTTGAGTTTTATAGATTATTAAGTAGACACATTTAGCACACGTTGAATACTTTTAAATTTAAATAATGTGTATCATGGAATTATTGCATATAAGATACAACAAGTAAGAAACACATTTGTAACAAAACTTATCTATTATTATAGTAGTTTAATTATTATTTAGAATTCTGTTAAATATCTAGTTTAATGAATTGATACGTACATTTGTAGTATTATTATATAGTTTTATCTATTTGTAAAATATATTGAAAAATGTAATTGATTAGTCGTCAAATATTTGTATATATATATATATATATATATAGATGTATAAGCAATGAATTTTGTTCTCTTAACCGAGCACAAAGAGGTAAATATAAGTATTCTTCATGACATTATTTTTTTAAAACAACTCCAATATAGCTTAATTCTTAACATAACGGCAATAGAATAAAGTATAGGCATTTTTACCCATTTCCCTTAAATTGTATAGTTTAATAAATTAGTATTTATATTAGTGGTGTGTGATTTTTTACATATTTTAATAGGACAAATACATAATACAGATTAATTACATGTTTCTCAAAACCACTTTTTTCTTAAAAAAGTATATCGAATAAACAAGGCAAGAAGCATCAAAATTTCTTGTCTTATTTATTCGATAGACCACTGTTCTTTGTTATTTAATAAAAGTGTGATTATAAACAGAAAAGCTCTTCATGATTGCATTTATGTGTCTTGAAAAAATTATATAAGTACAGTATAAGTTTTGTGATCAATTTTAATAGATTTAATTTTCTGTTTAATTAGCGAAGACATTAAAATTCACTCTTGTTAGATTCTTTTCTGAAAATATAAATTTTCGGGATAATTATGATTATAATTATTATATTGAATTATTCAGTTTTTATAAGTAGTGTATATATGTAGTTATATTTATAGTGTAATATTTGTATGATATTATATTTTTGTAATTATATTTGTATATATTATGACTTAATACTATATACTTTTTTTTACTAGTTATGATATACCTACTACTTTACAATAAACGACTCTGAAAGATTCATCTAAAGAAATATACACAATCAATATTTTAATAAACAATTACACCAATACTATTTTATTCAACGGTAATCAATCTTTAGCTCCATAGATTTGTTTCGATATTTATATAAGAAACGTAATGTATGCTTAGGCATTTTAAACATATTTATAAAAAGTATGATTACCGGGGGCGTCATAACGATGTTTCCGATGATTAAATTATTGAAATTAATTACCATTATTTAAATACTAAAAGTTACGGTTTCATTCTTTAGTTTCACATATACTACATTCTCCAAGAGTTTTCTAAGTTTTCGATAATACACAAATAGTTTTATTAATTGAATTGTTTCTACCGAGACAAGTGGTATATTTCCTTCTGCACTATCAATAAAAAACATTTTCTTTTTCCAACAATACCTATATCTAAGTACACTCACTACCTAATAATGTATTTCCTAGTAACTAAATTTTTGTATGTCCCTTGATTTAAAATACCTCGGTTTTGCTTCCATCGAATCGATGTTCAATATCTCTAATTTCGTGCTCCTTATATTCTTATCTAGAGCGTCTAAATTGCAATAGAAGCAAAGTTAAAAATATTATTCAGCAGCATTACCGCTTAGAAACTCATCTTATTGTGTTGAATTTTCCGCTACAGGGATTTATCTCGTGATGCCATGCTTAAGATGATTTTTTCTCATATTCGCATGAAATGCGTACTTAGGGCTGATGCGAGAATGAAATGGTGTGCTTTTTCTTTTCTTTTTTTCCCACTATTGGAACAAATAGTAGTTTATTTAGACATTTTTTGTCATATTCATACTTATAAATGAGACAAAATGATTGCCAGAAGTTTTTCTTTTATCCATAATGTTTCTGTTTTGTAATAATCTGATTATTTTAGATAGTCGCTTTTTTAATATAGCGTAAAATCTAAATATATATTATGTACATTGTTTGAAATGTTGTCATTCAACATTTAATGCAAAAACACCGTTATTTATATGCATGCGTTTATATGATATACTTGTAAAAGAGGTCTTTAATATAGAAGCGAATATTATTTTTTATTAGTTAATATTTTTACGTGTAGATTTTGTATATGGTCTATTATATGTATATTATTCGTTTTCGTTGAATCTTTTTATTTATAAATTTCTGAAACCTTACTTTGATAAATTTATACTTACGATTTAATAATAAAACTTTTTATTTTTGAAATTGGGTCACATTTACTTTACAAATTATATTAAACTAATATTATAATCTATTATCTTAATACATTTATTTTTAATCCTTAATTTGTGTTAGTTAACATAATTTATTAGTTTTTTTGTCAATTGGTCTACCTATTATCTGTAACTCAATGAACTTATGTTTTTAATCCTTTATTTTATTTATTTTTACAAAATTATTTAGTTTTGCTAATAGTTATCTACCTATGATCTGTTATCTTGATCTAAATTTTGTTTTATTCTTTATGTTATTTAGTTCAACATAATTATTTTGTAATATACGTAGATTATCTATCTATCAATTATTAGAATTCAACAGAATGTTATAAATATATTTTATTGTTTTCATGAACCATTTTACCAAAAACATTTTTCTCGTTTTAATTATCCAGTTTGTATTTTAACTGAAATAGTTTACCATCAAATTTAGTTTCGTTAAAATGATTTGTTACAAAATTGATTTATAAATTATCTACAGAAATTTTAATTGTAAAATTAATATTATATTGCAGGGCACAGAAGCTGAAGTTAAGCAATTAACAGATGTATTTTTTACAAGTAAGTGCATAATACAGATCATCTATATGTAGCATTTTTTTATACTGTCACATTTACGTATTATAGTTGTTTAATGCTTCAGTTTATTTAACCAATTAAACTAAATTAGTTATATTTCCGAAATAATAAAGTAAAATATTTCTATGTAATACTAAATATGTTTCTTACATTACAATTATAAAATATTGTATTTATCCGATCTAATTGTTTAGTTGCTATAATTTAAACTATTATGACATAATAGTTTAAATTATAGCAACTATGTCATAAACTATTACATTGTAATAGTTTATGACATAGTTGCGGTTATAGTTTTAGTACTTTTTAATATACTTTTACAGGGCTTTTAAAAAGTGCTTAAAATTGATAGAGGTCCAAAAATGACCAGATCCTTAATAGTCTTTAAATTTGATCGTAGAGGTCCTTATTAAGATTTTTTACTATAGAAATAACTGAATTAATAACTTGTATCAATGTTATAAATTATATTCATATAAATTATGCTATATTTTACTATTTATATATAGAAGCTATACGGCACATGTATATATGTGCCTTTAGACCGAAGGGGAGATTACAAAGGCATTACTAAATTTGGTTAGCCAAGGTGGATGCCCTCTGTGACAAAGCCTTGGAATCTAAAAATCCCAATCCAATTCTAATTGAGTTGTAGGCCATCCAGGAAGCTACAAGAAATTGGAAAGAAGAGTTAGCCAAATTTTAACACATTAAATCTGTACTTCCAAGACTGGTCTTATCTGACTAATACACATATTTTATTATATATATACTACGCTTAATTTTAGTTTTTTTTATTAATTACATTGCTACTTGTTATAAAATATAATTTAATATTTTGATAAACCTCTCAGTATTATTATGACAATGAGGTCCTTCAAATTTGTGCCAGGTGCTTAAGGACTATCTAAAAATCTGTACTATCCCTGCTTGTAGTTGTAAACTGATATATATTATATCTATTAATTAATTAACTATTTAGAAATTAACAAAATAATTTTTAATGAATCGTTGTGTATATTTCTATTCACTATTCTGTTTACTTTTCGCATTATTTATTTTTTAAATAATAGTTAACTTATAACAAAAATATGTGTGCGATTTTTATTTAGATAATTAATCAGTAAAATATTTTAATACAGTGTTTTAAAATATGAGTTGGTGAAAGACATACAATAATAAATAATAAATAAATAAAAATCCTTTTATTGATATTGCAAACTCAGAACGGTTACAAAACATTAAATGTATAAAATATGAGAAATATAAGAACTTTTGAAAAAAATAAATAAAAGAAAGGGAAGTTCTTGTGAAGAAATTAATGTTTACGAATATGCATAAATTTTGATTAATATACATATATTTCTAATTCTGCATGAGTTTACTTCACTCACTCGAAATAAGACTGGTTGCCATCCTATTATGTAAAGTCTCTCATATAATTCTGAGGCTTGGACGCTGAAATCGAAAGACCAAAAAGATGTGAGTATCCTGCAAGAACTAGGAATATAAAGAGGACTTCTACATCATATCAGAAAATGCAACCTTTACTGTGTTTGACATACATATGTGCCTTCCTAGTGACTGTCAATTAGCAAAAACCGTTGTACAAGGTCAGCTGAACGGAAAATGGAGACAAGGACGGTCTAGATCACAGTACTGTCATATCATCAAAAAGTGCCTAGAACATTCAATAGAATGGTACACCCATACAACTAAAAATTTCTGAGGTTAGAGGTCTGTCGTAAGCCTAACAAAGATGACTGTCAACGACTATGCCGATGAAAAGCAACAGCATATGATTACATTTAGTCTATTATTGCATCGATAATAATAATATTATATATTATGCACCATTATTTAAGTAATAATTCATTAATTTAAAGATAGATGTCAGATTTTTTTACTAAATTTAACGGTATTTTGGTGTTTTTACAACAAGAAAATGTTGTGTATAATAATAAAACTATAAGTGCAAACATTTCATATCAACATGCATAATCTTAATAAGACTATTTAATTTAATTATAAAAATAGATCCCTAATGCACTCACGGCTCAACATGTTATGATACAAGGCAGAATTGTTACTCATAATTCAATAGGGAGATCACAATGTAATGACTTACTAGCCTACAATTATCTATATCACATGATATGTTAGAACTAAATTTGACATTCTTTTTAACACGTAGTATAGTGTATATACTTTCTTTTACCCACGATTTTTTGCATCAAGAATTTGGTCCTGAGCTAATTTCGTTGGATGAAAACAAGTCACAGCAAACTAGCTGCTTCATTTGCGCTTTGTCTACAACAGGAGGTCAATTTGGGAGGACGATTCTTACCTGTTGCATCTCATTTTTGGGAAACAATTTACTCTCTGAAGATGTGGGTTCTATTTAGTATCTTTATTTTTAATAATATTTGTAACAAAGTTACTTATTCAAATAAATTGCAAAGAACTGTTGTTAATTAAAATAGTTTATAATAATACACATTCAAGAATTGCAAAATGTGGTGGTCTCTGCGTAATAAAAATAACAGGGATAAATAGTCCTTTTTATAATACTTAACTGGTGACCTATAACGAATTTTCATCTTGTTGAATTTTACTATAAACTATTTTTAAGCAGTAATTGGTTTTTTTTTAATAGAAGTTATATAAATTGCATATCTATATCTAATCCTATTCTTTTTATCAGATTGATTACTGTTTTATAATATTGTTTTTTTTTGAATTGCAAGTTGACAATTTAGAGTAAATTAGCTGCAGAATAAATATATGTAATTTTATGGGAATTTAATTACAAATAACATCGGGTAAAGTCTATTGTTATGAAATTTTCATTTTTTTCTCATTATCATCTATATTATAACGAATTTTCTCTTGAAAGAATCATTCATGGGTTGATTGTATATTATATATTATATTATTATTAGCCAAAAATGTCAAAAAGTGTGTTAGCTCATATCTTAAAAGAATCGAAATAAGCGTAAAATGTGTTAGTTCTTTAAAAATATATTTGACTTAAGCTAACTATGTTTTTAATATTGTCAAGCTTTTTTTAAGGTAATTTAGAACTGTATTTAATTAAATGTGTTATCTAATAAATTAAAGGTATCAATTTACGTATCTTATAGTA
>JAYRBW010150033.1:0-14398 GCA_036023295.1 Invenusta paracnida | reverse complement strand
TTCGATGAATTTTAATATGTATATTTAAAATGTATACATTCAAAACACATGAGTCGTTTCTCTATGTGTACTCTATGATTTGCAACTATAAATATGCTAATTCAATAGAATTTGAGTTCTACTTGAACTATTCCAAATGTATTCAGATTCTGTTAATAAATATTATTTAATATATAGATAGTATGAAAGTGTTATAATAATGAAATTACTGCTTTATCACTTTGAAAATCATCCTAATTGTTATAACGATCAAAATTATCAACTGGGATTTTCTTTTAAATATTATAAACGATTTTAACAAGTACATGTTATGCGTTATGTAATTAAACAAAAAAAAACGGTTATAGATAAATAAAAAATAGATTCTATATACATATTAGAGAAATTATAACACTGGCTGGAATCAATTTTCATTAAAAAGTTTTTTTTTTGTGATTTAAACCTACGCGAACCGTTAGCTTGTCAAATTTTTTACGTAAAAAATCGATTTCCTCTCTTTCACTAGTCACCTGTCACTATTGAAGTGTTGGGAAAATATCACACTCCAGGTTAAGCCCCCTTCAGTAAATACATTTATTGTGGGCGTTCGTTATAAGTCATATATTTCAAAACTTCAAAAATTGAAAAATCATTTTTCCAAATTGATTTTCTTTGACGCATATCAAAGTATTACTCCTACGAGCATTATAGTACGTACCTATTAGCAACTGGTACCTGAATGAATAGTGTACAGAAGAAGTACATCCTCAAGTTGAAGAAATAAACTGGAGAAAATCAATAATTATTACATCTCTTCATACCTTAAATATATTTATAAGAAAACTAAATTTATGTAAGTTTTTCTACATTTTTGTATTTGAGAACCGATGAGCGTATATATCAAGCAAGTATTGAAATATTTATTATATTGTAAGTTACACCAAATATTGTAAGATTCCAAAAGTTCGAAAATATGTATAAAAAACAAATTAATATATAGCTACATTGTTCTAGATTTCATGAAGCACAAAAACAAATCTGAATTTTTATTTTTTATTGTTTAAACAAAAAGTAGATTTTTTAAACGGCTAATTTTAAAAATTCTATAATTAGGTAATCCTAAGCCCAAACTGTATTTGTATATAATATCTTCATTATCGTTGAATATTTTCTGAAAATCAAATTTTAGAGTAATATTTTGAACTATTAGAAATCATTAATTTGTCAAAAGCTTATATTTCATATAATTTGCAGGTATATATTTATAGTAAAATAAATAAATATACGAATAATTAAACAATTTCCTTTTAATATAATAATATACTAATTAATGGATAACAAGTTACAAATTTACAAAGATAATGTAACACATAAATGGGTATTATAGGTGTACTTTGTATGAGACGGTTAGAAATGAATTATGATATAACAAATAAATATAACTAAACTAAATAAAAATAGTTTATGATCAAATGAATGATGATGTCTTTAGTGACGTCTGAAAATATAATATACACATATTAAAATATTAGTGGGCATATAGATAGGTACATATTACATTTATACAATAAATATTGTCACATTCATTGAAGTCTGTTTTGTACTATGTCAATTAATAGCTGTGCCAAAAATATGGAAAATATAGTATACTTTATATACAAAAAACATTTGATTCATTCTAAATGTATATATATAAAGAACAATATATTAAATAACTTAAGAGCTGATACATAAATAAAAAGAACTAAACAAGTCAATAATGTAAAGAAATAAATGGTCGATAATATCAATCAATCGATCAATAAGAAAATACTAGTGATGATATCACAACTTTCAAATCGAAATAATGTCAAGCCGTTTGGTTGGTTTATTTTCTGTTACCATGAATACTAGTCGGTTGTTTTATATCTAGATTAGTATAATATGTGTATGTCTTGATAATGTACTTGCTTGATCTCTCTTTTCTTATTAGATAAAGTTACTTACTGATATATTACATTAAAAAAACCGTTTATAGAAAATAAGTATCAATATACCTATATATATAAATGTATCATATCATATTACATATACCTACTGAAATTAATATACGTATGTACAAAGTAACCAAAACTTGTCATTACTTTCATATCGTAAAGGTTAGTAAGTACCTACATACTTTCAATAGTTCGAGTTAACAGTTATATATTTAACCGGTTATAAAATATTTGTTACTTCTTTTATACATATTATATAGACATATCTTACAAGACAAAACAAAGTATTACTTGTTAGAACAATTTGCAGACATTAAACAATTAATTTATCTTTTTAAATATTTACCTTAAACTTTCGAATGAGCATATTATCTGAAAATCATGAATTCAATAAATAATTATATGCAGTTTGAAAGAAGTCTCTTTGCTTATAATAACTTACTGAGGTTGTGTACGTCCATGGTATGTAATCATGTGTACATCCGGTTACATTTACTCCTCCAAATACACTTATATACATACATACATACATACATGCGGTTATGGATCACACGTAAACAATTTTCCCATTTACCCTTAAAGTTGCGCTCTGCTAACCAAACAAAACATGGCAAATGATATTGACTATACTAACACTCGTGGGTACAGTGTTTGTAAGAGTATAAGGAGTCTTGATGTTCTGGCAGCATATATGCACATTTCGAGATTGAGAATCAAATGCAGCCAGTCGCATTATAGATGCTTACTTAAAAATATACTCCAATATACCAAATATAATGTTTGACATTTTTTGTTTTAAAATTAATTGTTTATAGATATTTAATATTAAAGTTGTTCTTGTATCGAATAAATTTTATAAATTTGGAGTGTGGAGTTTGATTCTACTAATTATTGGCTTATTAATTTTGAATTACTGTCGTTGTCATATATTTAGTCGGTATGAACCATATATGTATATGTATTATTTATAATAAACAATTTTTGGAATTTATCTAAATGGGTGCTTTCCGCTAATCAGTTTATCAAGAATGCTGCAGAGATATATAATATTCAGTTGATGAATATGCCATAGAAACAAATTTGCAGAAATTAAGAAAACTGAATTTGTGTCAAAAAAGTGAAATATAAATACACATCTAACAGGCTAATATGTACACAATATAATGCTGCTTGCGAAGGTACATAGTATCCGGTATTAAAAACAGTAAAGATCGAAGACCAGCATTGCACCATCGGATCAAACTGCTGAAAACGTATCCTTCCCGCCCGTTCCGTGGCCGCCAATCGAGTCACGGTGCTCAGCTCCTGGTAGCGTCTGCGGTACTTCCTTTCCATTCAAGGTCAGAGAAAATGTCGGCCCATCCTGGCCCTCTGATATTAGAATGTAGCCCTTGTGCTCCTGCAGCTGGAATGTCATTGTTGTCTCCTCATCGTAGGCCTCTTCCTGAGATGAGCGAAACAGGCATATTTCATGTAAAATTATGTAAACCGTAAGTTTGAATCTCAATAAACTCGAAATATATCGAAAGATTCGTCTTATTTATGCCAAGTCTCAAAGGTATAATAGTTTACATTTTTACCGTCAAATAAGCTCATTTTTATTTTTTTCGTAATTTTGACTTTGTTAAATTATGTGTTAACATTTATTAAAAGAAATGTATTTCCTATTCGTACTAATATAATCAGAAGACTTTTGATTACATAATGCATTCTCCTCATTTAAAATGTTTTAGCTGATATAAATTAATTGATGTTTTCAATTCAGAATCATTATTCAAAACGATTTGACTATTTGTCTCCACCTTATCCTAAATAGAATTTAGTAGCAAATTAAAACTGACAGCGTAGATCTACTATAATAACGTTATCCTACAAAGTAACATTAATGGAATCATATTTGCGTGATGATATATTTTATGCAGGCCTGTTTATTAAAAATGTACAAATTGTAAAAATATTAAGAGGAACTCTAAATAAAATATAACATTTCCAACAGCATGTTATAATAAATGGCTTTCTACATTTTCGAATCGTTTCAGAGTATATTTTTCTACAGTGTTACCTTTCTATTTGAATATATCAAAGTAAAATTGCAAAATACAGTTTTCTTAATTTGGCATAAAAAGGCAGTGCAGACGTGTTGTACAAACATTTACATTATTCCCTCGTTTAGGCCCTCAAGAGGGTTATTCCCTCTGACATTGATCTCTATCGACTTAAACAAACATTACTTATATGTATGTTAAAAAGAAATTTAAAACATTTCAGAAGAACTTGTATCTCCATTTTACCTCTCAAAACTGCACAGATGGTCCAGCAATGTCACATACACAAACTTATAAAACGGTCTCCTCTTTGTCACTTGGGAGAAACCAGAGCGATATTCATTGTACATATTTTAAATTACTATTTTTTTTATATCCGGATCACGTTTTTTTTCAATAAAAAAAGATACCACTATATTGTATGTTTTCCATTTTTTATACTTTTGGCGTTTTAAATTGGTTTGGAACATGCATACTTTTTGCATATATAACAATTTCTTACCCAATCAATAAAATATTTAACAAGTTTCTGAAAAATATACTTACTAAAAATCAAGAATATATGACTAATTTCTACAAAACTATTTTATCTCAATTGTATATCAATTAAAATGTCTTTCTTATCTCTGTCCCTAATTGTAAATGGATAAGTAATTGATATGTTGGAGGTACCTACAAACATAAAAGGGAAAGGTAACTGCCAAAAATACTTTGTAAGGCAGATACCTATTTCCTCTAACTCAAAGATATCATTTCTCCTTTTCATGTTTTACTATCTGAATGTATTGCAATCCATCATGTAAATTACACAAGTATATATTATTTTAAGGTCACTAGAAAGTACTGGTATGCACGTCTGATCTGCCATGTCCATAGCATACACTACATATGTATAACCTGCCACTGGAACAACTGGGAAAAATTGGGATCCCCATAAAATCGATATCTCATCATCACCGGAATAGATAAGGATGTAGAATACCAATAAATGATAATAATAATGCAGTTGCGGTTATTATAGGGTCATCTCCTCTTTGTGGCGTGTATTTGGGACTTTTCTACCATTCAATGTAAACCTTGTACATAATATTTACAATCATATATACTTAGCGTTTTACTAAAGACGATAATAGGGGCTGCTGTCTGCTTCCAAGAAACTATTACAGGACACACATGTACACCCTACTTTAGCTCGTGCTACTATTTACATGCATTTTGAAGGAAAAATAATAATTTATGGTGTATATATAATCTTTGTCTTCGTGATTTTTTAATTTATTATTATACACACAGCTTCTTAGACACCACAGAGCGTGTTTGTCAAAATTATAAATTAGTAATTATATGAAGAATGTTCACTCTTACTGATTTGATACGCATCATTGTATTCCCACTGTAACATTCTTTTGTAATAGGTAATACCACATACTAAGTTAATAATTGACCCCTTGCCATTGACACGATCTAAGACGCCTTTTTAATAAATATATTTACTACATAATTATACTTTCACGCAAATTAGTGTAAATTTATTCAAATGCTAATTTTAATCAACGGAAATGGACGTTTTGAACGTAAACCCAATTAGCGTAAAATACTTAGCTGTGTCCCTATATATTATAAATAGTTTTAAGATATGTATTATTACAGAACATTTTGCTATACATTCATTATAATTTCACGAGCTGCTATAGTTTCTACATATATACCTCTGCTTCCACAAAATTGTCATTGCACCAGATGTCGAGGGTATCCTTGCCTGAAATTGAAATTAAAAATAATATATTTTTCATAGAAACAATATTTGTGTTAATAGAAAACAAAGCAATCAAATTCGACGATTTATAAACACAGTTAACTTTAATATGTTGTTCCCACAGAGAGAAAATGCAAAGAATAATGTTTTAAACTTTAAAAAATCAATGGGAACACAGTAAAGATTTTGTGAAAATTAATCCAAAGAAAAGTGTTACATTGATAATTATATAGGAAGTGAAACTTTTGTTAATCCATTATGCAAAGAGACAGCAAATAATCAGAATAAAAGTAACAGTTTTAATATTTTAATTTCTGTTCAATATTTATGTTTGTTACTAAATCGAAACATATTTTAAATATGTACTAGTTTGCGTACAATATATATTTAGAAATATTCAAAATGAATCTATTGAAGTGTTCAGAAAGTATTGTAATTTTCACATTTTCTAGTATATTTTATATTTTTATTTAAAACTTTGCTTTAGCAAACACTTAAATTAAGCTACAATAAAACAATAAATATCTATTTTTCCTGTAAATATATATTTATTTTGAAAAGATTCTGAAATATATATCCAGCGATAAACGTTTAAGCAATATACCCTTCTATTAGCGTAAATATATTAGTATTATTCAACATACATTTTATAATTATATATCATTTATAATCAATGCGCCGCATATCTGCACCTAGCGACAATCACAGCTAGAAAACTAAACGAGACAAACGGCCTTCACCATGACAACCCGCCTGCTCCTTAGAAGTACCTACCACGGACAGCTCTCTCATCGCCTGTGTCGTTTGTCGCCGACCAGACGCACTAAGAAAAGAAAAAACATTGTTGAAATTGAGGCGAAATAAAGCTCCTTAAGTTAAGGCCTCCACTAGCTCAGCGGCGCAGAGTAAATATTTATTTTATTTAGAGGCAGTCAGATGAACTAGTTAATGCGCAAATAGAATAAGTTGTCCTTCTTTCCTTCTATAAACGATACAAAGCGTGGAAAGTATCCATATAGGGGAGGTTTCTATTTCCTTTCCAGCTATAGAGGGGATCCAGGCAAATTAGGAACCTGGAAGCGTTAGTGTGGTGGAGCAGGCAGTACCTACAATTGCGCCTCGGCAGTACGCAGAGAGACTGAAGCGGATTTCTTCGTCAGGTGAATTCAAGGGAACCTGATAAACTTATATGAAGCCCAGGGTACGATATGAACCCTCGCCTCCCCCACGGCTGGGGAACAGGAAGATGAGGGAAGAGTGTTATGCGAAGGAAAATCATCCACATTACTAATCTCTTTCTCTACTATTTCAAAAGTAACTAACAAAGTTAACTGCTAATGAACAAACGAGGGAACATAAATGAATGTTTGCCAAGGTATCAGTACCATCTGTCTTCTTCTCTTGTTGATGGGTACGGGAATAATATCACTATTAAGTTATAGCAACCGTTCCGTAAGTGACTGTAGGTTAAGTAAAATTCCATCGCTGAGGAATCAACAATCATTGAAGAAGAGATATATTCCATCTCAATCTTTATTTCATCCTCTTCCACTTTTTCATTACGGTCAGTTCTTTCGTATATCGGCGGTGTTTAAATCAAAATTCAAATATAGCGACTGATTATTTACGATTATTTCCACCTGCTTTACACGATTAAGAATCAAAACATGCTTTAAGTTTCTCTTTACTTCTAGTGCACGTCTCCTCGGAATGTATAATTGTGAACGCAAAGATCAGCGGGGAATATCAAATGGTTCTTCGGTATGTTTATAATATAGAGAAGATCTAATATGCCGCAGAAATACAACAACATGTGTACATTAATTGCACTCAAAAGACAAGCCTGTATTTTGATTAATTTGTTATTTTCTTCTACATGTTGCCATATTAATAAATAAAAATAAACATGTTAGTTTGAAACAAATATTAAAAAACGAAGTTTAACCTATACCAAATGTTATTTGGAAACGAATTAAGGAACGTAAATGACATTTATATAGCTTGGTATATTTTAATATACTGACAAGGGAAAAATGTGAATTCGCAATAAAAAAGATTTGATAAATACTTCCCTTCGCTTAAAATTAAATTATAAAAAAATAAAACTGATGGAAAGGGAAAAAGTAACGTAAAAATAAGGTAACAAGAGATCTAAAAAATAATAATTGGAAAATTTTATAACAAGAAAAAGGCGCATTATTTACTAAATTTTATAAATCACATGTTTGTTGTAAGTGTCAACAAACTTATTGTGAAGCTTGAAGTTAAAATTTAATTATAGAGTAATACAATTGTTTTGATTGAAAATTAAAACATTTCTTTATTATTTCAGAAATTAAAAGAATATTAATATAAAACTAAAATTATACTTAGATAAACAGTAATTAGCGACAAAAGTCAATTGCTATACAAAATAGATTTTGATGTCAGTAAATCTACATCATAAGAAAAAATACTTTTTTTGTATTATGTAAGAGTATAGTTGCTATGTAAGAACTTATAAAATTAGTGACAATTATAGAATCAGTGAAATATATTTTCGAACTATTATAATATATACATATCTGAATTTAAAGGTATAAATAAATCAAATAATACCTACTGTTCAATAAGCATTAATTTGATGTTACAAATACAATGAGTCATATTTTATTTCGAGAACACTGAAAAAACCCTTTTCTATCTTCAAAAAATGTAAAAAGTTGTATATGTATATATAATAATATACTAATATTCATATTGAACTAAAATATAAATACAATGCAGTTTTAAATCAAGCTTGTATGTTCGTAGACTAAATAAGATTGGAACATAAACTTAATAAATTTGATGTAGAAACCTGCGTATGTGTAAACTTAGATAACTAATAATAATTTGCGAATAGTTTAAAAAACTTGTAATCCAATGAGTCAAAATTGTTACTTTGAAAATTCCCTATATTTTTATTTGGTAAATTACATATGCGTGCTGTATTGTATACAACAGTGCAATTTATCTAAATTGATCAAAAGAATAATTAAAGTTGTCTTGAATATACACTTTGTTCAGAAAACCTTTTTTACACACTATTAAAAATAGAGCCAATTTGCTAAAATGCATTTGTCTATATTTGTAAATCTTTTGAATTTGTTCCTTGTTAAAAATGTTTTTTCAAATTTATCTGCGTAGACTTCTCCGATTTAGATTTGTGAATTTAAATATATTTTTTATTATCTATTATTTATCCATTATTATCACTATTATTTTAATGTATATTTGAAAGATATGACAGACCGAACATGAGTATGAAAATGCAAACGAACCCTTTCATATCGCTATACAATCGACTGGCACAGCTGATTGTGAACAGTTTACCACTGGACTACCCCGTCAACTATTTGTCCGACTTCTACGCCATATACATGTATGCTCTTTAAAAATAAAACTGTATTGATCTAATAATTATATGACATGTTTTTTATATAATTTGAAATGTAATCTAGTATAGTAATCCATATTTCTGATCTGCAGTCGTTTAACATGGTTTGACAAATTGTTCACAGACTTTCACAATATTGTCGTACATATACTATGCATTACTTCATTGGTATACCACTAATTAAATACAAACAGTGGAGACAAATAATGTTCTTCCATGAATGCGTTGCAGATAATAATCAAGGCTATCAATTTACTGTAAGTCTTGTTCAAGTTAATGTATTTAGATATATTTAGAATAATAATACTTTTAGACTTATATATAGTAAGTGTGTGTGATCAAGTCAGTAGTGGCGACATTGCAAGCAAAACGCATCTATGGGGTCGGTAGGAAAGCCATCCTAACTCAAGTAACTTCTAAAACTGATTTTGAAATTAATAATCACAAAAGGAATCTTCATGAAATAATGAAAAAGTAAATTTAACCCCTCTGTTTAGTTCATTTACAGTCCTATTTTCATAGTATGGTTTCATATTTCATATACTCAAGCTAGGGTGATTTATTGAAATTTGTCTGTACTACTATTATTAATAATAATTAGTCGAGCTCATCACTAATTCTGATCTACATAATTATACGTACCTACCTATTTGTAGGGTATAGTCAAAAGTTGACACGAAGCGAACATTTATACAGTTGAAAGTATTACATACTATATTGAACGAGTTTATTTGCTTATCAGACAGATACAAATTTATTAAAATTGGTTGCACACAAGACTTTATGAATAGCAGATCTACGTATTTAATGGCATAATAAATATTACTACAATATTTAAATGCTTCAACAACTTTTCTACTAATTGATAATATTGAAAATATATATAAAATAATTCATGTCAGTATATTAGTTTAACTATATAAGCACAGAAGACCACCTACGCATAGCAATAGGACACAGGACCACACATAGCAACACATAGCAACACATAGCAACACATATCACACACAAGACCACTTACGCATAGCAATACTGAATGTTTCTCCATCCAAGACACAGTTCCAGACAGCAGTGTCCTCCGATGGCAGATAAGAGATGACTGACTTGGACTCACAGCAGCTTTAGAAATGAAAATAGCATTCAAACATCTAAGAAGTGAAAAAGGACATATCACATTGACTCTAATAACTTGTGGCCTCTATAGTAACAAGTTGTGTAAAAGTTGACTAAATGTTATGGAGCAAACTGTCTAGCCTCTCTCTAAACGTTTGATTAAAAAGTAATACTATCATATTATTACTGTCATACTTATGAACATGTATTGTACAATACATAAAACTATGATTTTGTTTTCCCATTCTGGAGTTACCTATAAGTGGAATGCTGAATTAATGTGAATCATCAAAATATTTATGAAAATTTGTTATATTACTGATTTGCAATGTAGATTTGGTTTTTTTATATATTCTTAAAATACCTAATGGAATGTAAATTTCTTTACGTAAAAATAACAGAGCTGACTTTATTAATACGAGAAACTGTTATAATTTATAAATGACACAAACAATTAGCTTCCAAACAATTAAACAGTATGTATTCCAGCCGATATAGGTATAGTCCAGGCTATTTTATTAATTATACATTGAGCCGTTTACAAGAAGTTGACGTGTGAATAAGGAATGAATTAGTTAGTAAAATTATTAGCAATATACTGTTATAGTATTTTGTACATTAAAGCTTGTTTCATTAAATATTTGATAAATTCCCATTGGATGTACCTAAGAAGGTACCTACTTCCACTAAATATATTTTTGACATTAAATTAAAGAAATTTATCCACAATAGGTCTTTTGATATTTCTAACAAAAAATAACAACAACTGGAGAACAATATGAAAAATTGGTTAAAGTTAAATAAAGTTTGAGAGTATCTTACAATAAATAAATATGTCATTAGCAAAGATCGAGTAAAACTTACCAATTTTTCTTATCATGTTTGTCACTTTTACGTAACTTCCTTACGGATGATTTTCCAGCAGTTAAAAGTACTGACATGGTGGACTATGTTGTCTAGGAGATTGTAATCAAACGTAGAAACTCGCTATTACGGAAAATAAGGTGATTCCAGTTGATTCAAGCGTTGTACTTTTGTGGTATTTATGCGTAAATGTGCTTCAAAAATTCCTGTGTTGTTCAGCGAAACTTAAAAGAGATTGGCCCATTTTTTTGGACGAATCAAAGTGGAGAATGCGGTTGTTAATTAAATTATGTACGCATAATAAATTCGTCATGTGTAAACTAATAACTACTTTATAGGCTAAACATGATATTAATATTGATTATGAGAAATTTTACAATATTTATGTATCCGAGATCAGTAAAAGTGAATCGTAAATTATATCCTGAATCATATAGCTAAGTACCTATCTATTTCAATTCTTTTTAAAAAAGGATTTGTACAGTTCTGAAATATTTTTTCGAAAGTACCTATATAGGTACTTTCGAAAAAATATTTCGAAAAAGTCAAGATAGATAGATTTGCATATATTAGTACCTACTTCCTGTAATTCCTCTACAGTGAAACAACACTATATAGATAATAAAAATTACATAATATATATTATTAGTCAATATTATCTGCAAGAAGATCTAGATATTTGCACAAATTCTTCACTTCAAACACATTACCAACATTTTCGAAATTATCTTCTCAAATTTTTTTTCATATTTTCGAAGATTTGTTTTATCGAATATTAAACTTTATTTGTAATGAATCAAGGATTATGCAACCAAACTGAAAAAATCTTTAATTTATGTCACCTTAGAGAATTACCTAATTGTTCAAAATAATTGTTAAAGTTTTATTTCAATATTTAGTAATTTCAACTAGCCAACTCAATTATGAATAGTTCTATTAACAAACAAATAAGACTCATTTTGTTTTCTTCCCACTGGACTAAAATAGTTATACTATAAATGTATATATACTTATTTACAAAACTTTAAATTGTAATTAATGTTAATACTTAAACAACATTAAAAACTTGTTATTCTTTATTTACTCGTATTTTAAACGAAATAATGAGTAATCTATTGTATGTATAAGGCAAACATAATATATTATTTTTGTTTCGCATGATTTATATTTCATAATTTTTACATACATTTACATTGCATATATAATCTAATATCAGTGATTTTTAAGGATAATAATTAACGTTAAATGTTACAATAATATGTAAACAAAACCTGTACATTAAATGAATTTTATTATATTATATCTGTATTATATATAGAATCAGGATAATAAAATTTAAAAAAGCATTGCGTTTAAAAAATAGGACAGTATAAAAATAAAACAATTATTTTTTCCGCCTTTACTAAAAGTATAATTCAAACCATAATTGTAACACAATAAAAAAGCTTTTGTGTGATATTCAAAATACATTTTAATTATATAATTTAAACAACCTATAAAATATCTGTAAATATTGAATATCTAAATAATTATATAAATAGTTACATTGGATACATGAAAATGTTATTCTTGCATATATATTTGCTAGGCCTTTCAAAATATAAAAATTGCCAAAATATTCCAGATTATTATTGTGAGTAAATTTTCAGTAAAAATTGTTTTATAAATCAATAAATCAATTAAAAAGCATTACGTGCATATTTAGTTCATTTTAATGAAGCATTGTGAATCTAATATACGTTAAGTACTTTGTCTTCAAATTAAATAATTGAAAAGTTTATAGATATAGTCATGAATGAGAATAATGGCATGTGTCAGAATATAAAAGAATAGAGCATAAAAGTATTTCAGCAACGTAATAAAAAAAATTCAACAGAAAATAAATCCCACATCCTCTACTTAACTGTCTTCTTTATCTTCCAGAAATCGTAAAAAATATATCTATTTAATTAACTCCACCAATAAAAACTCTGCATTTAAAAGATTTCATCCCGCGGCTGTTTTTTCTTTTGGGCCGTAGCCAATCCGCCCACGATACGTGCTGCATTGCGTAATTTATGCAATCGTGAGACCGCCACACTGCTCTCGGGGTTAGTATCGATCTTGGAAGGATTTGAGAGCAGTTTGACCTTGAGAAAGCCCTTACGAATTGCCTCTGAGGGATCAATCGATTCGCCCGTTAAGTTGTTCTTGTAGACTCCGGTTTCTGAGTCTATAATCCCTTTCTGCACGGCTTCGTGATAAGGAACCTGAAAATAGTTCCATATTAATTTATTAATTTATTTTGGATGCGTTTATATTTAAAACAATTAGTAAAGTAGAAATTTTAAATTACTAAATATTTTATAATTATTTAGTATAAGGATAAAGGTATAATGTATTTTTCATATTTTTATTATATCAAAATAATGGCAGCACTTTAAATGCTTTAATCGTATACCTACATTGTTGAACATTTTAGTGTTTATATGCAACAGTCAGTTATTATTTAATCCTTTTCGTATACTGGGATGTTGGAGCGTAACCGTTATAATACTTGAATATATTTTCAATTAATATTTTTCAATTTTCAGGGAAGCCATAGTTATACTCGTATTTGGTATATTTAGTATAATTTGGCGTACAATATTGTTTAAACAAAAAAATGTAACAAAAGTATATATTTTATACAGAGACACTTCAAGAATAATGTTCAACTCTAGATATTTGTATTACTATATATGTTTTACTTTACTATTTATATAATGTTTGTCTCATAATGATTACTTTCGATATATGACTCAACTTCTACGAAAATGATTGATTGAAAAAATTCAATTTGATGCACAGGGTAATTAAACATAGTTTTGACTCTTATTGATTTCATATGCATCGCATTGTACATTTTTGTCGATAAAAAATCGTTGCGTTTCAATGAAGTTTGCATAAATGGGTAATAAATAAGTAGTATTTTTTATAATTATTAGATTAATTATTAAGACTTATATAAGTTTTGCATGTCACACGAATCTATGAAATCGGTTAGCTAGATTTCCATCTAAAATTCAAAGTATTATTATACTAAATCTTTAAGAGCAATGAAATAGTTGTATTAAACTATTATCAATAATCAAGAAGAGTCGCAACTCTATCTATCAATACTCTATAACATAAAGTAATTATATACAGAAATTTCACTCGTATTGATTCTGTATACAGTTCAATACTACTATGTTGATACCCGAAAGCTTTTGCAAAATAATGTTTT
>JAYRBW010150022.1:0-14399 GCA_036023295.1 Invenusta paracnida | reverse complement strand
GTAATATTAATAAAATTTTATGATAATTTATTATAGTAAACTAAATTACCTATCTAAAAATTGTGCTAATTAAAAAATATATATTCACAACTAGGAGTAATATTGAATTAGGCTAATTTTGTTACAACCTGCCCCGGTCTCCCCTATCTATAATAACTAAACATGCTAATATATAAGTACCTACCGTTTATTTTGCATATTGTATAATATATATATATGTACGTACAATGTTCAATCAAGAAAGACAATAATATGTTATTTTACTTATTCGTGAATCTTTCTTCGTTATTATGAACAAAGAATTAGCAGCTCTGTAGAACTTACTTTGTAACCTCAAACTATTGATTTTTATACGTTCCGAAGAAGACGCTTTTGAATAGAGAGAGAGAGAGAGTTCTAAGTTAAAAATCATCCTATTCCCATAACAATCAAATATCTTATGACCAGACTATATTATGTATGTCACCGTAAAAAGGGTACATATATATAGAGAGATATGTTAAGAAGTCCCACAAAAAAGCGCCACTAAGCTTATTGAACGATTCTCCGACTAAATTCGGTGTTCAGCTTGTAACATACCTATAGTGTTCTTTAGTCGCGTTCGGTGGGTAATAAAAAAGCCAGTCACAAAACGTGTTGTATGTTGAACTGCTGCATGAGTAGTTGCTATATATATCCACAAAACATCTAAAAATGGAATCATAAAACAAATATGACTGTCCTGTAAAATATGTGAGTGTATACAAAACATATGAATCGCTTCACCGAAAAGCCACTATATTATATATTGGTTTGCAATTGCGTGTTATATAGCCATAAGTGAGTAGGAAAAAAATGTTTTAGCAGGACTGAATCTGGGTCGAAAATCAGATAATCAATAATAATATACATCTTTTGTTACCTATATAACTGAAATTGTATAAAGTTACATTATTTTAACAAAATAACATCAACTAATATATAAAGAAAGAAATTTACCCGTACTGAAAGTTGAATTTTATACCGACTTGTATTTTCATTAAGATCTTGTTTGTAGAATTATTATTTTTTTAGTCAAAAGAGCACATCTTCCATCTGCGTTACATTAGCCGGCCGTAACTTGTTTTCTTTTAATTTAGACAGACGCAGGTGATATGTCAGGAAACTTAATTATAGAACACCAATGTTGTTATATACAGTAAAGAAGAATATGAGCTATATTCTTCCAGGATTCCCCCATATTAGTCATTGTGTCATAAATAGTTGAAGACAACTGTATAACACCCTCAACCATCTTCGTGTATTGTCAGTGCATCATCATAATTCTATCACATTACTACAAACTGGGGGTGTAGTTTGATTCTGCCAAAAGCGTGCACAAACAGCACCGTTAAATCATTTTATCCTTCTGCGCACCTTATTATTAATACATTAACTTTTATAATCTAATTAGATTTAGTCACACCATCATGGAATATATTGTTAGAGCAGCCATGGGACCCCTTTGTGGCCTCCAACCTTCCGCAATAGTGTCATCGTAATTAACTGCCTGTCAGGCATCTTCTTGATTGATTTCTCCTGCGATCTGTCTTATATGTATGTGCACACTCATCAACTCACTTTTGTGAATGTTCTTCTCCAAAGTAAGGGCCCTGCCTGCTAGTCTAGAAGGGCTAGAAGGGAGCTAGATGCTGTGTGGGTACAACTAAACATTGCTGGGTGTCACTCAGAAATCTGTCTCACACATATATTCATATAGTTGACATTCGATTGTGAGTTTGATTATATACACTTGATCCATAGTTTGAGGAGTATAAAGTATAAGTGTATTATAGTTATACACGGAAGTACGAGTTGACGTATATATTGATGGGAACAGTATTACATCTTACGTATACCTAAAGTTGTTAATTAGAGACGCATATATGTACATACACAGATTTGACAATAATTAACGATAATGATGGCCGATGTTATCCTCAATATATGTAGTACACTGTCTGTAGTGATTAAGTTTCCTTTATAGATATATATAGACTATATTATAGGTGCCGTTCTCAAATTGTAATCATTATAATAATTGGACAGTTATGTACAATTTTCCGTATAATTTACTTAGAAGCTCAACAAGTATCTTCACATTGATTTTATTAAAACAAATACACAGATATATGTAGTAGAATATTAAAAGTATTTCAATGTTGCATTACTTATAAATAATTCTTTGTATTGTAAACAAAAAAATATGAACTATTTTCAAATGAACATTTATAAAGTATAGCTGCCTATTAATTGCACTAGTTTTGAGAGTAAACTCATTAATATGTATAAAGCTGCCTTGGTTGAACTAAGGTACCAAACATATATAAACGCTTTGAGAATCGTTTATCTTGCAAGTATATTTGTGTAGTGATTATTAGCAAGAGGACAACGTTGTTCTCGACAGACACTTACTATTACATCAATGAAAACAACGAAAACCCTGGCGTATTTTAACAGAATTCACAGTCATATTATGAACACTCATTAACACTTCCTTAAGAGTCAAAAGTTTTCTCACTTTACACTTAAATAGAGCTTGTAAAAGGCTAAAAAGCGACGAGCATAGAAATGACAAGAGAGGGATGGGGGGGGATACATGGTAAAGGTACCATTTTCTTAGACGCGTCATTCTAGCAATATGGTTAATCGTATAGGGCGGATGCTGTCTTTCCTTGCTAACTGATCTTCCCCGGGGAAGAGAAGAAGAGACAGTGATCACATCCTCATTACATATTTTATTATCCCCTCTCAACCCCGTCTATAGGTAGACGTCTCCTATATTATAGTTGTCAATTGAATGGTGTTAAAGGTCCCCTGTCTAAGCAAGCTACCCTCCTCTTTCTCGCTGCCCCTGGCCCTACAACACATCACAACACTTTAAATAGACTCAATTTAAGGGAATTGTCCACAAATAGTCCCACTGCCTGTCTTCTCATCTTCCTATAGAAAGAAGTGTCATTGTTGACCCAGCAAGGGTGTTTTGAATACAGCTCTCAAATTATCGTCTGCCACTCCCCCCTTTTTATCGATAATTTGGGATCTCTTTCGTCTCGTTTGCCTCTTCTTCTTGAGTTTATCTTGTCTCACCTATAGGAGGTTTACGTATATTATAGGTCAAAGTCACTCGTGTACCCTTTTAAATAAGATGGCAGTCCCGTCAATACCCTTTGTTCCCAATTTATTTTGTATAATGAACTTATTAATCTCTTATAAAACATATTGATTGTTAGCGTAATTTTTTGGGGTGGGAAATCTCATTAAATTACTTACATGAATTGAAAACAAGAAAATGACAAAAATTCATAATATTTCTTTTGAATTGTTTGCCTTACTTTTATAGTGTCTTTTAGCTCTGTTTTTGACTAAATACGTATTCAAGGAGTTCTAGATAACACCCCATCAGACATCTCGGAGACATTGGCTACCTTTAGTCAACTAAAACGGTGATTATACCAAAGATACGAAGCACATATTCGAGCGCACTTATTAGGCAATTCATCGAATCAAATGTTTCACTTTTTTCAAACATAGCAAGTCAGCTGGATATGGAACACAGGATTTCGTAAGCGCGTTCAGAATCGGTACGAAAATGACTTTCACACACTTGTATAATAGTTTAGCATTGTTTTATATCAATTTCATCGATGGCTGAAATATGTTTACGTGTCTGACATTATTTTAATGTTTTGGTATTAAGAAAGATTTCTTGTGTTTCATTTTTGCGACGCTGTCGTTTTATTTTGATAAAAATAAGAAAAAGAAACACCTTTTCATCGAATTGACCCCTTTTAAAAAAGTTTCTACGTTTAGAAAATTTTTCAAAGTTCAACTTAAAGCTTTTTAATGCATTCTAGCATGATTTATAAAAAAATAGTCCTTAGCATTCATGACTAGAGCTGTTAGCATCTCTCAAGCTAAATGCTGACGCTCTTATTCTTGGCTTGGCCTATTCTCCTTAGCATTAATGACTAGAGCTATTAGCATCTCTCAAGCTAATTGCAAGCTAATTGCTGACGCTCTTGTTCTTGGCTTGACATCTAATTTTTTATCTGACAAGTATTATCGGAAAATTAGAATCGTCCATACTATTAAAAGTATTTCTTTTCACTGTATATTTGGCTATATACGTATTGTTATAATTATTGTACTTTATTATTTTAAAATGTACAATCTTGAATTGGCCCTGTTAATCGGAATGTGTATAATAATAATAATTTGTAAACAGCGCAGTGCGCATATTCGCCAGGATCGTACATCTTGCTAAATTCTCCAAGTTAGCAATTAATGTTATCTATACAAAATAATAAACATTAATATGAAGCCAAGTATTAGTAATTATATACACACCTCCTCTTTTTATACATTATGTACACATGTATTTAGGACTTTCATTTCAAATAGATTTGTCATGGTTGACAAATCTACCCGCGGTGTGCAGTATTAACGTAGATCCCCTATATTGATTGGGGAAGAGCTTTCGTAAATAGTTCTTAAAAGTCGGAGAGTGCCTAGCGCAGTGAGGGATGATTGGAACAGATTACTTGAAATCCAGCGGTTTAAAATGCCAACTATAATACAGGCATATGATTGTATAACACACACCCGGAAAGGAACCTGCAGTTCATGTAAATATTTACTTATAATTCGTGACTGTTGGTCTTTTAGCTTCTATGTGGGGATGTTCCAGCATGTCCCCGGGAAATCTACTTAAGTCCAATTCTTAACGTACCCAGTCGTTCCAGTTGTAAACACGCTGAGGAGTATAATATACTTATAACCGGCTGGCCGAGACAGAATCTTTAAAACAATTATTAATCACGGCCTAAATTTGGACATCCGATTAATATATGACTTTGTGCCGTTTGGTTCCATCGGAGAGTAATTAGTCCACAAGATTTATCTGTTGGAACAGCTTCTGAGTGACTCTTGACGTGTTTTTTGTTTATTTAGTTTAAACCGGCACTGTGCCTTTTGCTTATACCCAGACAGTAAGAATATTTACATTAAACATGCTAACATGCTAGCTATATTATGCTGTCAGTCAAATTCAGAGTATATATTGTGTATTCTCAAAATTTAGGTGCGCCATCAAATTTTGTGCTAACTATAGATAGATAGTCTGCTATTTTGTACACTTCAACAAACTTCAACCGCAGATATAACTGCCTTGTCAATGTCTCTTAGTCATTTTGGAGGTTTAAGCCACAGTATTTTGGCACCCTGCTGTTACCACGGAAACCAGCTATGTGTATAATGTATATCAAAACCTTGCAAATGTATAGTTGCATAATGAATATATAGCGCTCGGTTTTTATTATAATGTAAATATGAAACGAGTTAATTCAGTGCGGTGTTTGATTGGAATTCTTGCATCTTATAAATGATGTCTGTACTCTCAATGTTCCTTATAACGGAGGTTACAGTATACAGATGGTAGTTTACTTTGGATGTCTGCTAACTTATCTATAAACACGGAGGAGAAGTGATAGATTATAGTTGAGAGATCCGATTCTCTAACGATTTTGATTTTAGTCAATTTTGTTGACTTTAAATAAAATAAAAAATATATATATTCATAAAACAGCTTGCGTAATAATAACAACAGTTTTATAACCATAAGTCTACAAAATCTTTGCACTAAAACTGTTTATTGAGTTACTTTGTTGATATACACAATTCAGAGCCAATCAGATTCACTCGTTTATCTGCAACGGTAACCTATAGCAACAGACTGGCGTGAAACAATCGAGTTTTAGTTACTTTTGGCTGCTAATAAATCCGATTATGTAGTATGTCATTTTTCTTTTATTTTTATATTTAACTATATAAACAAATGGGTTCTCAGTAATTGAAGGAATATTAGCAAAACAGATTTCCAAAGGAATACATAAAATTTAAAACGATTCATTTTCAAGAAAACTAAGTAGAACTTTTATGTTTCACACCAATTTCCTAAGTTGCACTCACATAAATGAACCATAACATGTAAATCTATATTTTGAAATGAAAGTAAAACCATTTCCTGCGGATAAATTTTGTTTGGCGATGCATATATGGGATCGAAAGTAGTACAAACGGCTTATCCACACCGAAGGCGTGCGCGCCATTAAGAACTTATCGAAGCCATTTTGATAGATACAGTCTAATAACTATTATTATTGGCCTCTTTTCTTTTGCATTATGAGTTTGTCATCAGCTTCGCTTTTCGAAACATTTTCCTCCAGTTTAAATATATACTATATACCTATACAGAAAATCAATCGACTTTTAGTTTAATTTTCAATAATAAATTATACATTCAAGCGCACATTGTTTTTGAAATATGCGGTATATCAAACAGGTGTTATTCAAAATAACTGTTGTAATCGATAAATTCATGTGTTATCGATCCCTTTCTTTAAAGTATGTATATATATATATTATAGGAATATCAACGATACTTTTTCAGATCTTTCCGAAATGCAATTATGACGACACTATAAATATGTATCCTATTTATATTCATGTACTCAGTTTTTTTAGTTTTGTGAATATAAATATTTAGATAATCATGTTCCAAGAATATCCAATCAATCATAAAAGCAAGTTATATATGCAGCCGGTTTAATGGAATATTATGTATGTGAAATCACACCAACGTAGCGTCAAGTATTGATCACATAAAACGCTGTTAATGTCATTAAATTGTTGTTTATCACAAAAAACTATATCTGAAGACAAATTCCTTTGAAGTTTAAATGTCATGTGACCACAATTTGTGACCTTTTATTCGTTTTTCATATAATTCCCAAATCATTTCAGATATAGAATATAAATAGTAATTTTTTTCTAAAACATTTAGTTTTGGTCATTAATATATATTTTTTTTACCAACTAAAACAAACAGGTTTTGTTTTTTTTACCGAGATATTTATTTCTAAAATGTTTAGTTTTGGTCATTAATATATATTTTTTTGTGACCAGCTAAAACAAACAGGTTTTGATTTTTTCACCGAGATATTTATATATTCGCTGACTTATGGCTATTTTAAAATTATTAAACAGTATATACCTATATATTACGTTGTCTGAGAATTACAATATATATATGTATGTACATATATACATATATTATTATACTGTTAAGACTGATTTATTAAGAATTCTGTTTTATAAACACTACATTGTAAAGGATCATTTTATTGACTTATTGACTTTTGGGTTTTGGAATAAAGTAGAATTGACTGAAATCAATATTATTAGAGTTGAAACTAGAATTTATATCAAATACCTAGGTTCTTTTCAGTTTTATTGATTTTAACGGAAAAGATTATCGATCAGAGTGTAATCTGAAATTTATCGAAAAATGTAGTCATAATATATATAATATAATATAATTATGCAATATCTTTGAAAGTAATAATACTATAATACTATAATATTACTATATGTCAATTAATGACCGCAATTGATGTATTGTTATATTATTATCCATATACATACAGAAATATCACATACCTACAGGCAGGTAATCCGATTCACCGACCAGAGATTTAGTTTGATATAAATCTATAATTCAATTTTGCAAGCGGTTAATGATAGAAATATTTATGTCGCCAGTATAATCAATAATGTTATCATTTAAAATTTGAATTTAATGTCATAATATATTACATAATATACTCAAATCGAATCGAATTGAATTGAATTGAATTGAATTGAATTGAATTGGAAATATCATTCAAATTATAATGTTTCTGTCGCTCAAAATTAATTTAAACATTTTGTGTATAATAGTGGGGATTTATAATGTCATTTCATATACTTTCTAAATTATAACTCGTATAATCTTTTCAGTTTGACTTTTATATTCCTGAATAATATATCGTTGAAGTATTTATAGGCAAGACAATATTATTTTTCTTTTTTAAAAAATCCAGAAAACTCGCGTGTGACGCTCTGAGACTATAATGTATGGTATAAGTAACCCAATCAGCCCCTCCGTATATATTATGACATTCTCCTCCAACCCGTTATGTTCAATGTTCTCTGGGCAGAAGAGATATTAAATACTTCCTCAGAGAACAGACACGTCTCAAGGAACCAACCCAGCGATAGTCACGACATATATGGAGTCATCAACCCTTCAATCACCGCCATACTCTTCCTTCCTCGGGTAATTTGAGCAAAGTTTTCGATCCCTTATAACAGACAGCTCCCCACGACATACACCTACACCAGCCAAGACTTTGAGGTACTCTGGCTATAAGTATGTACTGAATGTGAGCTGCATAGTATCCATCCGACACTTGCGTATTGTTACTCCAAAAGAATTGCTTCTTCCTCTTTCTCGGTTTTGGAAGTTTAGAAGGGGAGCACACGTTTTTCAAAGTTTCAACTTGATATAAAACTGAGTTTGTTATATTCTTTCGTTAGGTATTATATATTCTGGCAAGATGACCGAGTATTTATGAAGAAATTTGTATCACCATCGTAATATTGCAAAATACTATTCGGACTTTTCTTTCATATACAATATATAAGATTATTTGATTGAAATGTTATAATGTCTTGACGACCGTCTTGAGATCATTCATTTATCCTCCTTTGGCTAATCACATTATATGATCAACATGTATATGTATATATCAGGAAAAGAATTGTTAATTCTTCAGAAATTTGAATTTGAAATAATATTTTTCCCTTTTCACATTTCCACGACGGTATTTATGAAAAGTCACCGTCGCCCTGAATATAAACGGCCAAAACAAGGATCCTATATATATTCATCGCTATATTGGCGAAGAATTCTTGAACACAATTCTTGTGACAGAACACTCAATCTGGGTCGAAAATAACAGCCTAATAATTGTAAAGTAACAATAATTCTCAGCCCAATCGATTTTATTGGTATAATTGAAAGTTTTGAATTGGTCAAAGTCCTCGGAATAGTCGTCACTTTTACGGTTTACTCTGACTTTGCTTTTGTTGTTTTTTAATATAGAATATTCTTCAAATGTAGCCTTGCATTTACAGAGCTATAACCAAAAACCGAGAAGAAAGTCGGCTAAAATGGCATCAAAAACTTGCACGCAATATTAAAATTACTGAATCTTTATTGTGTGTTTGTGTATGTCAAAGATTAATGTCAAAGCTTGTGCATTATACGACGTTTAACAGTCTGTAGTAATACGACCCCTCCCCTATAAGGACAAATTCAAAACCACTGCTCACATTTATGTATAGCTAATCGTGGAGTGTATAAGTCATGTGTTTTGGTTTTGGGATTTTTTTTAAAAGTGAGGAAGACGAATGTGACCGTGTGTGTGTGCATATTTGCCGCGTTTGATAAAACGGAAGATTACTCATGATTGTGCATAAAGATTGACATTATTATATTTCAATTCTTGTATGTGCGCATGTGCAAACATACTTTATTTACACTTATAGTACTCCAGGTGCAGCTTTTTGTAAACAATGACATTTGAGTATACACACCGCTATTTTGTTACTTTGAAGTTGACTAAAATAGGTCATTTTGTATTATTATTAAAAAAAAACAGCGCATAAATACGGGCGAATTATTATATAAGTATTATATTTATTATTGCTAAAATGAATAATTATTGATTGTTTGATCAGCATAAATTGTAAACATATACTCCATATAATATGTACAGCTCGCAATTCTTTTGTGAAGTAGGATATATACCAGATATATTTCTGAAACACCATCATGCGACTTTGAGATAATTATATAATCGCATGTGATATAACCTTCTTAAAATATCAGAAGATCTCGTTTATATACAATTTTTTATCTGCCTGATTAAAAGCACAACCATATAGCTGTATCATATTTGATACCCATGAAGTACACTATTATACATGTAGGCATTTGGACTACCGCTTTGCAGTTAGTATAATAGGTTATTAAAAGCTTATGATATAGTTTCTTATCGTGTTTTAGTATTTGATAATAGACCACAAAACTGTAACTTAGCTGCACACTCGGATACCAATGCACTAGAATGCACATATACCTTATATATGTAACACTGCTGCATGCAATAACGGTTATTCAACGGTAGTACATTATATCTTGAAATAATAAAAGCAGGAACAGACAGATTTGCCTCAAATTGAAGGATAGATACACAATAGTGTCCAAATTAATTATATTTGTAGATATGTCTTTAATATCTTTATAACTAGCGCAGCATGTCATAATATATGTACTGTATATACATATACTCGAATTTCTATTATCGAAAGAAAACAGTGCATAAAACAGTTTCTGCCGAAGCCCTTACTTATCCAACTTAGTCTTTATGTAAGTGATTTTGCATCGAACTGAGAGTTAGCTTGGCTACACTTTGAAGGAAAAGGTTTTTAGTTTCGTGTTCAACTGAGGCATTATAGCATCCACACAGTCGGCAAGGTTCACAAACTTTGACACCCTGTGGTGTTAATAAAGTGTCGAAACAACTCCATCTCGAGTGTTCTAACTTATACACGACACCAGCTATAATCATATATAACGCGTACATATTAATAATGTGGCTAGATGTTTACTGTAAATCTATGTTAGTATATGTGTGTGTTGTTACATTCTAAACCTTCCTTTGGGGAGCACATCACATAAATAGCGTATATCGTATATATATAGTGATAGAATGTATTTATCACCCTCTTATCAGCCATGTCTTACATTTATTGGCAGGTATGCTTACATGAATATCTGACATGTACTATTTAGAATAGAATTATCGATTGTTCGATTTAGTACATACACCCACATACGCACATACAGAAGTAATATTTAGTATAGTTTAATATGTTGTCCTGTATATAATATACTTGAGCCTTATCGTACTAAACTATTTCGAGCAGTACATAGAATATGTCTATTGCATTAGACCGCTTGTAGGGGGTGTTAAAAAGAAATATGCGTGCTATTCTTTAGAAATTAGTAATTATTCAAAACTCTCTACAACGTGCGCTATAGTATCACTTAAACTTGTTTTTCATAAATAAAATTAATCTATCTGTGACACAGTAACTCAACGGGATTAATTTAAAAGAAATGGGTTTTAATGTCCGTTTATATAAAATCGTTGTTTTAATTTTGTATATTTTTTGTGTAGAAAATTATAACGCGCGTCTAATTAATTAGATGAATTAAAGAAACTTGAATATAGCCTACATACATTTTTATCAAACTTTTCAAGAATTATGTTTCCTAGATTTCTTAAATGATTTCATAAATATTCTCAAATCAAGTACTCTCACAATGCATAGACGAAAAAAAAATTTCTACATAGAAGACTAATGTATTTTAACTACTATTTATATTTAAAAACAGCCATATTTTTAGTGACAAAAGCTCTAATTCAAGGGGTGTTGAGGTGATGAAAGCTGGTCGGAGGTTTTTTCACCGCGACCTTTCTTAACGCTCTCTCTCTTATAGTCTAGCGTTCCTATCTTCTATAAAAGAGCACGTTTGATATCATTCAACTCTGTAACTATGTACATGTACTGCAAATACGGCAACATTTGTGAAAACTACTCACTTTAATCATTTTTCTTTTTAAAAAATAATGACATTTCGATAAAAAAAATATTTTTATATGTTTTCAGCCAAAAAATTGAATAATTGTGCTTTACATGATATTAATCGATATACTCGATTTGAGAGAGACCTGCATTTTTATATATAAAAAGTATGCTTTGCTCATTTCACCAAGGGTAGCACTTTTAGTGTCATGTGACCCTTTGGTGGCACGATATAGTGAATAGCGCTAAAAGTTGTAAGCTACACATTCTTCTGGGAAAAGTTTGTTTCTTGGAATGTCAGAGCAAAACTGGAGGAGAGGCTAATTATTTACAAAGAAATGATGAATCAATGATTAAATACATATTTACGCACATTTATCGTTATTACAATACATTACTGTTATAATGTAGACGTTACGATATAAATTAGTAAATTAACTTTATTTGTTCAAAGCCTATACTTCATTGTAAGGTCATGCAGTATTATCTGATTCAAGTTTTAGCTAAACCCCTTTTTGTAAAAATAAGCGCATCTTATTGTTCAACCCTAAAAGTCACTCTATATATATACTAACATAGTGAACTGTTTTGCCAAACAGTATACATGAACGTTTACAGATATACTCAATTTGTGAAAGAATGAAGCCACTAGAAACCTCAAAATAAACAGTTTGTTTTTCTAATCTTTTCTCTCTACTTCCGAGGAATAGTTTCTTTTTTGGATTACACTGTCTACGACTATACGTATACGGTAATAATTCTTTGCACATGAATAATTAATTGGTCAATCGTTAAGCTTATTATCATATGTGTACTATGCGGTATGTTCCTCCATATATATAGGTATAAACTCCGATGTATGTTAGGACAAAGCTTCCATACTTTGACGTATATACAGGTACCTACTATCTAGGATATATTATATAGTTAACAATGCTGATCGCATCTCTATAATATACCCAATATACACAATTCTGACTTTACCATGCACACTTCTGCTCACTTTTAATCTCAGCAAAAATCTTCATTAAAATTTATGTTTGACTTATATTTACTGCTTACGAGTACCTATATAATATGAAGCTTGTTTCATATAAGATTAAAATGTTTTCACAAAAATTGTTTTTTGTTAATCTGTAAACACTGTAGCCATAATATTATAGAGCTACATTGACTTTGAATGTAAACTAATATTTTGTGTAAGAAACAAATGCATTGCATGATAGAGTTAGTAGTTAGCGTAGCATAATTTAAATAATATTTTCTAGACGAAAATGTTTAGTCTAAAATAAAGGATTCTTGCTATGCGCTAAAAATATAAAAGGCATATTTTAGAAGGGTTATGTGTGCTTTGCGAATTATGTCCTTTTTAAAATATACCTATTTATTTCAACGACATATATTGCAAATTATATTTTGAAATAATAATAATCAATATTATTTAAAAAAATTATGCCCCAGAGAAAGCAATCGATTAGTTAGAATTCTATACACGAATCATTCATTATATGTCAAAGGAACTTTTCTCATGAATATTTACTAAATGTGTTTTTCTGCGGGCATTATTAGGCTTACTTCGTAGATTTGATATTTCAAAGTATAATATAATATAATTAGATTCTGAATTAAACTATTACCCAAAACATATTCTGTATTTCTCTTATTTTCACTAATGATAAAAACAAATTTTTGATATGTACATCATAGGCATATATGTATATTTGTTAAAAACTAAATTTAGGTGAAACTCATTAATATTTTTGAAAGATATGCCGATGGCCATTCTAAGATATGGAACTGTTATAACTTATATAAATTATGCCTAGTTAGGTGTTATAGCATTAACATATAGGAATATATGTTGAATATTATACGCGGTTCATTCCTAATAATATAATGACTAAAATGCAGAGAATGAGTTTTACTTGAAACTTCGTAAAAAAGCGTCAAACAATTGTTTCCTAAAGCTTCATTTAGACTGTTGAGACTTTGCTTACCATTCGAATGTTATTTAACTGTAAACGAAATATTATATGCAAATATCGATGTAGTTTTTGATTGTTTTTGTTTACTTTGTCGGCAACGACGATTCTGTTATTCGCGGGGTAATATTCAAATAATTTCTTGTTCTATATAAATATAATAAAAATTGGTCAAAATAATTATATTTATGGCCAAAATTGAGGGGAAAACATTTCAATAAAGGCTATTATTATCTGATTTTTAACTCCAATTTCTAATTGATCAATATAAAGGTCTCATTAGAAAGAAAAAATGCAACAATTTCAATTAATTGAACTTTGACTTTTTGTAGATCAACATTATAACTTTGTACCTATATGTATGTAAGTAAATGTAAAATGTTTCATCTCTATAGCAGATGTTGTTTCCGTAAAGGTATAAACATTTACTTTGAATGAATCTACGAATATATATACAAAACGAAGAAGATTATTCGTAGCAGAAAAGTAGATAATCAGTCCATTGAATCACTGATATCTAGGAAGCAATTTGTTTACACTATACAGTGTATATTCCCTCTGAAATTGAATCCCAAATGGTCAGGAAAAAGTATACTTAGAGTTAGTTAACAAAACAGCATTTGTCCAACATCAAAATTTTAGTCAATTTCGGTTAGTTATAAGTTTACTTGAGTACATACGGTTTATATTTTTCTCCCAACTACACTTTCCCAATTCTCCCTGTTTTATATTTACCGGATATTTCATCTTTTTCTATAGACATTTATATGTATCTTCTAAGTTGGGTATACGTATATATGTATATATGTATTTATGTACCTCTCCTCTCCTCTCCTCTCCTCTCCTCTCCTCTCCTCTCCT
>JAYRBW010150021.1:0-36160 GCA_036023295.1 Invenusta paracnida | reverse complement strand
ATCATTTGTTACTTCATCATTTTATATATAAAATTTCTGAAAAGTAAACACTTGCTTCTCCAAAAGTTTTAATTTTTACGCCCCCCATGACATTATGAAACCCCCCTCCGGAAATCCTGGATCCGCCACTGAATATATAATTGTACTATGGGTGACATATTTCCATTTTTCCATTTTTCTAATCCACTGCGCAACGTAAAGGTTAAATTAATTTTTAAATCATATTATTTGAAATATCTTAAAAAGATTAATTTTTAAATTCGTTAAATTCAATGGAATATAATATAAGCGTTTTTGTTCATTTAAAAAATATTGAAGCACACCTTCGATTTGTATACATTTCGTTAGTTTACAACCTAAACTAATTACATAGAAACAGTGTTATAGTTCCACACACTTTTAGTTAACCAATAATATCACACTCCCTCGTTTACAGACGTACCTTCTCAACCGCGTGGGCCCCTCTACTATGAGCCACACACGCGCACTAGCCCTGCCTCCCTCACCTGGGAAGCGCCCAAACACGATGGTGGCCGCCCTCTCCGTGAGTACATCATCGAACACCGGCCTGAGAGTCAACCAAATTGGCAGCCACTAGGCCATGTGCCCGCCACCTCTGCCACTACCTTCACACTTCCTGCCTCTGAGCCAACATCTCCAACCGCCTATCGCGTCATTCCTGTCAACGAGATCGGCTTTGGACCGGCTCTTCTTGCCCGTATACCCCTCGATGACTACACTCCTCAATTACGGCGACCCTGGATCCCCATGGAGGCGCTTAAGCCGGCAAATTTGACTCCTATGCCCCGCGCGGGTGAGATGGAAGTTGGATGGGAGTTGCCAAGGCGACAGACAGTTGAGGAGAGTGGCAGGATTGGTAGTTATCAGGTGGAACTGCGCCTCCGAAATGAGCCGGATTGGAGAGTGGTGGCCAACGTGGCGCCACAAACTGCCCCTGTGTGCACACTGCGTGGACTCAAGGAGGGTGACCACTATGAGCTGCGAGTCCAAGCTGTTGATCTGGATGGACGAAAACAGCCGTTGACATTTGAAACACCGTTCCGATACAATTCAGGTTTTGGTGAGTTGAATGTACTTATATAATTAAGTAGCTTATACATTGGAGATGGGTATATCAGTCATTTATTAATATCTACATATATCTATTCATTTAATGAAATAATAAAGAGACACTTTACTAAATGTTATTTTGAAAATGAATTAAATATAAAAAATAACATTTGCATAATAGTTCAATAATGATAATATTTTGAGATATACCGTAATTATAATTAAACATTTATCTTCTATTAATTATAAAACTACTTTTTAATGATTTATTTCATGCGTACATATAATATTACGTGCTAATATCTATTTATCTATCGATTTATGCAGTAATCTTTAATTATTTGTGTCAATTACAAATTAACATGCTTCCTTGTTAGCATTTTTTATATACATAGATAAGCAGTCTTCTAAACATTTTTGCACAATTTTCGGAAGTTCTTAATTCACAAAACCATTATATTAATCAATCTTTTAATAATTTTTGCAATTAAATGTATATAATATGACTTTAATAAGATTAGGATATTGATTAATTATCGCTTTCACATGTATTTATATTGATTTTATGAGTCACTTAGTCACATAAATGTGATGTACATTTATTTTCAATCAATTCATTTCAGTTCCCCATATTTTGGTAAAAAACTTTAATTTATACATTTGTAAGTAGTTTAAAATTTTGTTTGTTTTAATTTTATATGTTGTATAATACTATGAACCATATATATATAAAGTTCACTTAATATTCACATAAGAATGCATTATCATCCCCTCATTAATCTGGTGATTTAGACGTTCCTTCCCAACCACGTGGACCCTTAAGAATTGTCCCAGGGGAAGCAATGGACAAGACGACATTGTCGTGGCAACTTCCAGCTGATGATGGCGGTCTTCCAGTCACCGAATATATCATTGAACGTCAGCACCCACACCTCACACACAGCCAATGGCAGCCAATAACTAGCGTTCCTGGAAGTCGAACCTCTTACACACTCCCATATGCTCCCGATACTTCCGTCATCTACCGAGTTATCCCAGTGAACGAAATCGGTGTGGGACCAGCGCTAGTTGGTAGTGAGCCAATTGCAACAACCCCCCACGGTGGACTACCTTCAGCTCCAGCTGGACCGCTAATTGTTAAACCGCTATCGACAGATCAAGTGCGACTTCAATGGAAGCCCTCGGACGAAGCAACCTATCTTCCTAAAAGTAGGCTACAGAAGTTCGACCAACTGCGTCTACCGAAGACCTACGTTATCGAGTATAAACCAGCCGATGACACGAGAGACAGTTGGGTCCGCTTAAAAAGAATCCCGGCCACCCAGTATTCAGTGGACTTTACAGTCCCTATTCTTAATAACCCGGATCAGATATTCATGTACCGAGTTCGCGCAGAAAACGACTACGGTGTGAGCGCACCACTGACAACTCGATTTGCAGCTGAGATGCCGCTCGGCAGATTACCTGCCCCAACAGGAAACCTGACTGTCAGCCTCAATCCAACAACATCTGGAGTCGAGTTGAACTGGACACCAATGAAGGACTTCCGAGTGCACGACTACATCATCCAGCGACGCCCGGCAGATTCAACAATCTGGACTACACTTGCTGTGGCTCCGATTGGCACTACCAAGATGGACCTACCATCGCATATGAACAATGAGCTCTACGTTTACAGGATCGCTGGTCGGGGTGACGCCTCAGTTGGCCTAGGAGATTTCCTTCACTCGCGACATGTCAGCTTCCAAGTGACTCCTTCGACGACTGGCTTGGCAAGAATCCCACCGGTGCAGAGTCTCCGCTATGAAATTCCAGATCGGAGTGGTGATCCTATTTTGACCTGGAAGTTGCCCAAAATGCGTGACACTTTCGACTTGAATGTTGACATTTGGGAGCCCTCGACACAGCAGTGGCGAGCGATCAAACGAGTTGCTGGCACGGAAACTAGAACGCGTCTTCCACATCTCACACCAGATGTGCCGCACTTCTTCAGAGTTGTTACTGACACTTACCACGGACGCAGTGAACCTGCTATGCTCCTGTATCCCGTTGTGGTTCCATCTAGTGCCGGTAAGGATCCAATAGTTATCTGCTAGCAGTATGTATGTAGTAACTATGTAGTAACAATAGGTGAAACGTCCAAAGGAAGGTTCTTAAATAATAATCGTAGTGTTCAAACTGTACAGTTAAATAACTTTAAAAATCGTAAATTGTTTATTTTGTTGAAGAGATTAAATTTTATTGAAAGTAAACATTGGAAAGAATAGCCTCTCCACTTTGTATTTTTATGTCGTTCTTTGTCGGTCTACTTTATTTGAATGCTGTAGCTATATTAGGTATGTATTATATTATATGTTCTCTTTAATTCAACAAAATTTACCCTGTAGACCGAGAAATTGCGACACCTCCGATGAACTTCACAGCACAACCAACCCGCTCTGGCACTATCCATTTGTCTTGGCTCCCACCGGTGTTGAGTTCCCGAAGCCAAGTCCAAGATTACGTTCTTGAGTACCGCAAGGAGGGCAGTGGATCCGCATCTGCCTGGAAATTTATCAGCGATATCGATCTTGCTAGCACCAACTATGAGGTCCCCGAACTTGAACCGGGACATCGCTATGAGTTCCGCTTGGCTACTAGAAACAAGCTGGGCCTCAGTAGCTATGCAACCACTCCCCTTGTTAATGTGCTGCCACAAACATCTGGTGAGAAATTTGTATATATGTGTGTATGCGTATTAAGACAGGTTAAAACTTTATATATGAAAATGGGAAAATAACTTGAAAACAGCAGTTATTAAATAATATTAAATATTATTTTTAAATAGTTACTTGCATGACGCTTTAGATATTTCAATTTCAATTTTATTTTATGTAATAGATATTACTGTCAAATTTGAAAACGGGGCTAAATCTAAGGATGATAACTATATTATTCGGTGTAATTAATGTATACTATTAAAACCGTATTCTTAAGAGAATAAGATTCATTCCGAATACTATTGATGAGATCTTTATTATAAATAGTCTACTATTGATAGGTGAGCTTCAGTTTAAGCCAATTTTATATTTATTTGGTTTCAATACTTCAATACATATTTATTGATTATATTTTTGACGACCCGAGTATAAGATGGAAGAAAGAACCTTATCTGTCTCTAGTCTTTGATTTTATTCATTCAACATGCTATATTTTGAAATTATATGTCCAAAATGTACGCTATCTATTCCTCCGAAAGAAAATATTCCTCTTAAATGTGTACTTTTCTTCAAAGAACTTTACAAAATTAATTCCGTTACAAGCTAGATGTTATAATGTATACTAGAAGTAATAAGTAAATTTATTTTATACATAGCTAATTATTTAAAGTTAGTATGTCAATATGTTCATTGTTATGATTATAAAAATGCTTTATAGTATCTTTTATCATCAGAAATTTTATACATTTTATAATCTTAGTCCATCATTTTGAGACAGTTAATCTACATAGTATTCAAATACACAACAGGCTACAGTGAAGCCTTATATATGATTATTAACTAAAGCAGTAACAATTAGATTGTAAGATGAACATTTTCTGAGGAAATATTTTCCAGGGTAACCATGATAAATAAGTAAAAGGGGAAATATTTCATTAGATACCATATTTATTCATTGTAAGTTTCGACAAAATGTTTGTTAAATTTTAAAAAAATAGGGTAAATTGTAAAATATCATATGAATAGTGACTTAATATATATATGCCTGTAAACAAAAATATGGCAAATCGTTCATAAATACAAATAATTTTCTAATTGTCACGAGTATATTTAAATAGTTTTATTGCTTTTACTTTATTTTTAAGTAATATATAAATTGAATATAAATAGCTAGAGCTTATAAATTTAAAAAGAATATTATAAATACCATTGTTAAAAGGTTAAGCTAGAATTAAAAAAATAAAATTTAATTAATTTGTTAGAACTTTTTAACTGTAGAAATAACGCAAAATAACATTTATTGATATATTAATACGACATCTAAATCTTATCTTCAATTATTATTCCTCATTCCTGTACGTGAACCCTTGTGGTGTGTCTTCATCGACTCTTTGGCCTTAGCCAATGAGAACTGTTTAACGTATATATATAATGACGGCTAATTGAATAAGCCAGGACAAACCAAACACTGTGCTTGTTCTCTCACAGACATTATAAGATACTCCTCTGTGGTCCTACTTTGGTTTGTTCTTAATTACAGTATAATACCTTGTTTCTCTTGACTAACAGGGCTCTCGGAAACCATCTCCAACCTGCATCTCACAACACTCAGCTCGGACCAGATCCGTCTCGACTGGGAGGCGGGCCATCTTCATTCCCGCTCCTCCTCTCCTTATATCTCTGGCTACTCGGTTCAAATGCTAGACCTGAGCTGTCCCAGGGAGCCGCACTCTCGTCATCACGGGAACCAGTGGCTCCAGGTTGACACTCTCCCAACTGGGGTCACTCAGTGCAAAGTCTCATATCTCCAAGCTGGACATGACTATCGCTTCCGTGTCGTTCCCTATATGGACGATCTCGTGATTGCAAAACCTATGGAGTACCCCAAGGTTAGCCTACTGCCAGTTCAATAATGAATGGCATCAATATTTATCCCCAATAAAAGTTGTATATAAATTCTTAAGAATGTCATTATTATAAAAGTTGTAAATATCGTCCATTTTTGTCGATTCGGGCAAAAATGTATGCAGTAAAAATGTTGTATGCAGTTCATTGCAGCCTTTCATATATTTACAATAAATTAGATCTTTAGGATTATTTTGCACGGCATATTATTTTCAAAATTAATATAACTAATTATGAAATTGTTTCAGTCAAAATAATTTGTTTAAGTAAGGCTAATATGAACCTGCGCTTTTCTGGATTATATAAATAGCATCAAGTTGTCATAGATTTAAACCATACCTGTAATATTAGTAAAAATGAAAAAGATAATCTCATAAATCTATTTAAACTATATTATATTACCAATAGGTAATTAAATAATCAATTATTATGCAACCACTTGTACTTTTTGAAGGAGATAATATTAAAGCCGTTATTAGTATCTAGAAGTATTAATATGACTATGTCCGCTCAATAGAGATAGACTTTTTTTCTGAACGATATTTCTACCGAGTAGCGAATTCAACTGTTCAAAGAATAAGAATAGTGAACTCCATCTTTCTTCACCCACACCCCTATAGGTCTATCGACCACCCATGAGTCAGCTACCACCACCAGCACCCACCGGACCACTCCATTTGCAGACATTCGACTACGACACGGTTGGCAGTTACCGGCTCACCTGGTCCCCACCAGGACGAGGGGACTACAGTGTAAATGATCATGAGATCGACTACATCATCGAGCGTCGTTATCCAAACCGAAGACAGTGGGTCGAGATTGGCTACAGTAAGAAGCCGAGCTGTCAACTCCAGATGGCGATGGATGAGAATGAACCTTATCAGGTGTGTAGCTGGACATCTGCTGTTCTTTCTTTATATTAGAATTTATGCTCTTTATATTCTACTGTCCTTAATAGAAGTATACTGTTAATTTGGAGAATATTTTTACAATACATTTTTATTTGAACGTTAAAATTTTTGTCGATTTTTTTAGGTAATCAACATTGAGATATTTCACTTCACATTTTTGAAATTATTGTAAATTCTAATAATGATTAATACAATAATTCAATATTGAACTTTTCAGTTTACTTAAATCATATTAATATTTTACAATTTATTATAGACTTTTAGATTAATTACAGTCGATGTTAAAAAATCACTGAATAATAAGGCTATTATAGCGCTGCTGTGTCTTCATTATCTATCTAGTATAAAGCATTACTCAAACTCATTTGTTATTTTTCCACCCTCTCTGCAGGTCCGTGTTCGCGCCCGAAATCGCTACGGTGTAAGCGAGCCCCTCCTCTTAACAGACCTGGTCCGCCCAGCCGGCGCCTGCACCAGCGCACCTCCTCCGCCCCGCGACTTCCGCGTTCTACACAACAGTCCCGACTCCCTTCTTCTCCACTGGAGCCACGGCACAACTACCACCGCCTCTGCTCATACACGCAACTACCTCCTAGAGATCCATGACACTCTCACTGACTCCTGGAGACCATTCGCCCGCCTCCCAGCGGGGCAAACCACCTTCGAGGCCACTGACTTGTACCCTGACGTTGATTATCGCTTCAGAATCCGGGCCACGAATGCCTTTGGTCAAAGCACCCCCGTGGGTATCCATGGTGAGGTTGCCTCCTTAGTTACCAATTTTACAACCACCCCAGCATACCATCTAGGAAGTGACAGTTTACCGCCACCAGCGCAACTCTCTGCCGTTAATTTGGACAGCGGGGTGGTGGCCTTACGTTGGCTACCCAGCTCGGACATGTACTTTGGCGGTCGACGCGTTGCCTACTACGTGGAGAAGCGGTGTCTTAGTGATGCGAATGGAAGTTGGATGCTGGCTCTGCCCAGCCCTGTATTTGACACTGCCGCTATCTGTAAAGGTCTCTCTCCCGGAGATAACTACGAATTCCGGGTCTTTGCCGAGTTTGACGGAGTTCGAAGTCCGCCCATCAATCTTGTCGATTCAATTCATGTTTCCCGATCGCACAGTAAGACTTGTTGGCTCAATCACTAACGCAACTATAAAAAGACGCTTCTAAGCCTTTCAAAAACAGAAAGTATTGAAATTTAAATGCACGCAACTTTTTTTTTTAAATTCAAATTATTATATTATTGGAACTTAAAAAGTAAACATATTTTAATATTAGTTTAGTAAGATTATATTAAACTATAATGGTAATACTTGGTGGTTGTATTGATCAACAACAAGTCCATAATATGTAGCTCCAAGATTGCACTATATGATTTAATTATTAAATATAGATAGACATTTTCACAAATCTATGCAACATTATTGGATCAAAATTTATACGAAAAATGTATGTATGAGTATACTACTAGCATTATACCCCTTGGAATATTCAACATTTTATGAAAACGAAAATAACAATTTAATGTGAGATTTTTGTCACAAACTATTGTTTATATTAAATTATTACTAATAATAAAGATAATGGCAGCGCTATATGTAGGTCGTAATGTATGATTAAGGTATGATATCAATTAGGTTTCATAATAACTCGAACCAGCAGTCTTGTGATAACCGTTTTGGCGGGCTTTTTCTTTGATTGATTATTATCTCAGTGTATCCATAAAATTCACATTATCATGACTAAATCAAAGCTGCATAATATTATTGTTAATAAATTTGCTCAATCAAAAGTATTATAAATGTAAAGCTGTTATTCAATTTATGCATAGTTTTATTATTAATAATTCGGAGTAAAAATATTTTCTATATATCGCCAGTACGCTCTACCGACTCTCTATCCTAAAACACTGTGTATTCTTTATTTTGACTTCAGCTCAAGTACCCCCTCGATTCCCAAAGAAACTTCCAGCCACCTGGCGTTGTCTAGAAGGCAATACTGCCACTTTCGTGACAGAAATTCAGGGAGAACCCAAACCAAGAATTACCTGGTATGTACTATAGAATGCATACATCTATGTTTCAGATATAATATGATGAATTTTGACATATTGAATTGCTGGTTCTTACTTACTTTTTATGAGTGGTTTATCTATTTCAGGTTCCACAATCACCAGGAAGTCAAACACAACCGTAAGTACCAGTTAATCAGCGAAGGATCCATTCAAAAGCTGGTTATTCGAGATGTTAGTGAGGCCGATGTTGGCTATGTGGAGTGCAAACTCACCAGTCATCTTGGCACAGAGATCAACAAAACGAATGTTGTCGTAGATGGTAGGTTGAAAATCATCTTTTTATATGTATATTAAATACCTACAGCATGATAAGAGTTATTTTTGTTATTACTTCAACATATTAAATATCTACAAAAGTGAGTGTAAACAGAGATCGAATCACTCATTTCCAATCTTTTTTCTTTGTCACCTTCCGACTTCCATCCTCTCTTTTCGCAACCTCTTCTAAAGCGTCTCTTCTCCAATCTCCATTCTTACTCCCTTCAGCCGCTTCCCGTGTTGTTCGAGTGCCCACTTTCTCCTGCCACTTCTCTCTGAACCGAGGCGAGACCCAGAAAATCCGGATCCCCATTCGCTCCCGACCACCACCCCGTGTCACCATCGAACGCAATGGGGCCCCGTTAACCATACCTGTGGAAGTCACTGATAGTTACATTATCTTCCATCTCCGCAATGTCACCTACAAGGATGAGGGCCGCTATCGCATCTGGATTGCCAATGATTTCGGGCGGGATAGCTTGGATGTCACCGTTTATGTCAATGGTAAGATGCTAGGATGTAAGGCATTTGACATACTTATATGCATATAAGTTACATAGTTCTTGCTAGTGATACAATTTTGAATACCAATCGATAATTTAGAAAATAATATCTAAACTATATAATACAAAACGATATTATTGTATACGACATGAAACGAAATAATAAACTCCATACAAAACTCCAAACATCTTATGAATAAATTTCAAAATAACTACAGTTTTTCAGTTTAAGTAAAAATTATAAAAATATTTTCTTAACTCTCAAATTACATGTAATCTTAGATCAATATATTACACATATTATTATACTCTATAAAAATATGATTAATTTGGTCTACATAAAAGCGGCATTATATATTGTAATTTCACTAATCTGTTAATAGATTTTCTCATAGATATATAATCATATGGAGATATGACATATGACATAACAATAATACAAAAAATTCTTACATTAAATAAAATCATTTTCCCAGAAAAAATCCCTTGTATAACTACAGTAAATTATATGGAATTTATAATATACTTGGACTATTAATTTATAAATTTGGAAAAAATCATTTGGTATAATATGAACATTTAATTTAAATTATTATTAAGAATTTCAATTTTATATTGTTAATATTAGAATTAGAATTAGAATAAAGACAAGGAGGAAACGAGTAACCAGGAAATTACAAAGGGCAACTACAGGTGTTAAGTACACTCTTACTTAGAGCAAGGTCCTATTAAAGGAACATTTACAGCGCAAAGTTCTTCCAACTAGCTGATGTTCTTGCCGGTTTATGAAAAGGGTGTATGAGTCTTCCTAATATTTTTACGAATTACTTCACTTTGCATCAGAATTGCACATCTCACGGTACATCAGCCGCTTCTGTATCTTTGCTTCCCCTTTGATGGTTCAGACCGACCCCCTCGACTGCTGGGCAAGCCTTCTGTGTATGCGTACGACCAGCGCTCTCTCCTCATTGAATGGTCTGGCGGGGACTCTCTCACAACCACGGCCTACGTCATTGAGTACTGCGTGGAGGGAAAGTCCACCTGGAAGCGCCTGGCAACCACCAACAGTCGGTCCTATCTGGCCACTGGCCTGGAGATGGACACCGGATATCGGTTCCGTGTTCGCTCGGAGAACCAACACGGAATTGGCGAGCCGGGTGAGGAGTCGGAGGTATTCCACACTCAGAGACCCAAAGTGGCGAAAGACCGTGATCAGTATCCACTGCGTTCTGCCAGAGGTACGTGAGACAGGAAACTATGATAGAAAATAAAACGGAAATTATATTTATAGTCGCAAAAAAAAATCAATTTTTCTGTAGATGTTAGTAGCATGATAAATTTTCAATTTTTTGCTAAGTGATAGTGTTTTATGTATGACTTTTTTATTCTCATGGTTATGTAGATTATTGTACACTGCGCCGCAAAATAATTAGTAATAAATACTGTTTTCAGTTTTATAACATAATTTATTCAATAGTATTGATTAATTGTTCCATAAATTTACACCTTCTTTGAATAACACTAAACTGCGAAAACTATAACAATGAAATCCATTGAATCACTTAGAATGCAAAGAGGATTCGTTATTTACATTGCTAGATGCCTAAAAACAACGAAAAAATCACAAATTCCATTTTAATATTGCTAAATATTGCTAATAAAGCAATACTATCGAAATATAAGTTTGTTTTATTTTTCTTTAATATTTCCTGAACGTTAGGTATTTATTATAATAGATTAGCTTGTCTCATGACCCATACCATAATTCATATTTTTCCACAGAAACGAGTGACGACATTCCAATGGGTCGAGGAAGACTGGAAGATCGATATATCGTCTGTGAAGAACTTGACAGGTTTGTCAAAATTTTCTAATTCTAAATATTCACAGGCTCAAGTTTACTGTATAATAATAATATAAAATATAATGTATTTTATTAATAAATATTTGAATTTTAAAGAATAGCAATTTTAAATCTGGCAAGGTCTGGGTATATTCTACGTATTCTTTAATTTTCACTAAATATCAATTTACAACCCAATGTTTCAAATATATAAAGCAAGAACATAGTCTACATAAAGCCGTATGTAAATCATGCATTTGTAAATCTCTAACCAACATTAATTTACATACATGTTTTCATTGAAAGAATGTATATAATATAATACTAGTTAAATTTAGAAAATAAGTCATAAAATCGTACCAATTATTCTACATCGTACATGATTGACTGGAGAATATATAAATTCCAATTAATTAAGTACAATCAAGCAAGTCAATAATTATCATTTTTATTGATTATCGATCTACTTTCAGAAACCGATACTCCCGCATACACCGAATTGTTGAGCGATCGTCCGGAATCTCGTGGATCGGAAAGTTCTTGACCCGAAAAGAGGACGCAAGTCTGAAGCGGGAGTCTCTGGAGACAGAACTTCGACAGATGACCTCTCTAGAGCACAAAAATCTTCTCAAGCTACACGAGGTTTACGATACCAATGATCAAACTGTCCTCGTCATCCAATAGTGAGTCCTGAGTAGACTACTTATAGTTAACAGTTTATGTCATCCAGTTTATTGAGCAAAACTTTTAAAGATTCTTCATAATGTTTCCAAAGATTCGCTGCAGGCAATAGTTTTTATTTATTTTTATTTAAAAAAATCAACAATTTGATAAAATTTGTATAATTTAGTCACGATAGTAGTAATATTAATAATATATAATAACAATACAGTAACACAACATTAATTACGATTACGTTCAATAACCAAATTTACGTAAATTTAAAAAAATTATAGGATTTTTTAATTCTCTTGTCAGAACTTTTTCTAAATTAGAAGTCAAATTTGAAAATCAAATTGAGCCGAACTTACGAAATAATTATCTATAGTTAGCTATAGTTTTCTATATTATTCTTTCACCCCGATCTCTGTTAAATTTATAAAATATTTAACTCTGTTTTTTTGTATTCCCGTGATTTATATATTTTTGTATTATATATAGCAAACGGAACATATTATCTCCACTTCTACTCCTTTGTCTTCAGTATTTCGGGTGAAAGCCTCTGGGAACGCTTGAATCAACGCATCCTTGTTAACGAGGATACAATCAAGTCAGTGACAACACAGGTTCTTGATCTGTTACGCCACTTTCACCGGAAGAGCTATGTCCATTTGGGAATACAGGTAAACTCTCTCAAGTCTTTTTCATTTTTAGTCTAAAGAAAAAAATTAAAATATTATTTCAAAAAGCAAGTAATCTTACATGTTTCACATGTAAGTTACTGAATGTAAATTTTTGTTGAAATTCTAGATTCCAAATGAAATTAGATTTATTACTGTTATTTCTTGTTTCAAATAATATATATTAAATATGTATATTAAATCATATCTTAATGATTTAGATACAATTTCAATGATAATCCTTCTTACAGAAGACATTAATTACAGTCAAATGCTTTACCAAATACCTTTTTGGAACTTTTTAATATCATTTCGAGAAAAGATGTGTAACGTATTTCTTACTACTTTGTTGATATCACTTTTATAAATCTTATCGGTCATCGACCGTAATCATTTAATAATAATATATATTTTTTTATAAAGTGCCACATATTGCAAGCAATGTCTGCAGCGCTACAAGTACAAGTGGAAAATGGTTGAAATATGAAAAACAAACAACATTAGTTACGAAATGTATAAATCATAAATAAACGTAAATGATTCGTAAACATTAGACGTAGGAAAAATGTATAAATCATATATAAAACATAAATGAACCAAACTCATATGAAGAAATGGGTTTTTAATTTCAAATTAAATTCACCATGGTTCTAAATGTTTCTGATTACAAAAGGAAGAGCTTTACATAGATGCAGCTACTGAAAATGGACGATGACCAACACGTTTAGTCCGTGGTAGTTGATATGACAATGTTATGGCATATACGACTCTCTAGTGTATAGTATTTAGGTATATTAGGCCCTTTTATTTATTTATTATGCCCAATCATTTAATCAGTCACATTTTGAACATTAACTGACCTATTTGTCTACAATCAGCCCGAAAGCATCTTCTTCACCTCCCGGCACGACTCCCGGATCAAACTCCTCGACCTTGCCCACTCCCATCGTTTGGAGGAAGAACGTCCCGCCAAACTCTTCTTCCCCTCCACTTGTCAAGTACCACCAGAAGCTCTCCGTCAGAAGAAAGTGGGAACTGCTGCCGACATGTGGCTCCTTGGGGTCACCATCTATCGCCTGTAAGTGCAGAGTCGTTTTTTCTAATGATTATTATTAACTTGTTAACGTTATGAGTGGTATCAATGAAACGATATTGGTTTTAATTATAATTGACTAATTCATATATCATAATTATGATAGAATGATGAATATCGTAAATTACTTGTTATTTTATTTGAACCATATTATATACGTATTGGTTGTTAAGCTGACGATCGCCGGTAAATTAAGATAACATGTGTAAAGTTAATAAATCATGCGACTATGGCCAAATTCCCCAAATTCACTCGTTAAATTCTGATTATGAATTTTTATATAAATAATTATGTCATAGTGCAAGCAAATTAGTTTACTAATTTAGAAAAAAAATGAAATTAAGTTCTTCGTGAATTTTGTTATGCTATTTGACACTTTTTATGAATCATCCTTAATATAAAAAACACATACTTAGTTTAGCCATTTTTAATTATTTTTTAATTATTTACACAACAGCATGGCAGTATCCCTTACTATTAGAAATATATTTTATGATCCGTAAGAAAAAAGCGTAAATCAGGTGTCAATAGTAATTATAAGATGAGAATGACTAATTAAACAGCATTCATATACTGATATATTTGTTTCATAACAAAGCCTTGGATGATTACGCCTTCTGCTCTTTACAACACTGATTTCAGACTGACCGGAAAGTCAGCCACAGATGCCAAGATCTCCCTAGCCAACCTGGACTTGGACGACATCACGCGCCAGTTGTCGCCCGAGCTCCGGGACTTCCTGGGACGTCTGCTCCACGCCGACCCCGGACTTCGTCTGACGGCCATTGAGGCGATGCAGCACCCCTGGCTCCGCACGGCCGCCATCGAGTCTTCTATGAAGTTCGAGATGGGCCCGTTGTGGCAAGACCGCGAACCTGTGGACACGAAGAAGACCAAGGGAGAGGAGGTACTTAAAGAGGACAGCGATTGGGCCGGAAAACTGAGCAAGGGACTGCGCCGTCTCTTCCGGGAAACTTGGGATCAAGAAGATCGGTTGAAAGAGGTGGGTGGTGCATAGAGTTTCACATTTACGCTGGTTTTCATATTTCTGATAGATTACTTAAGTACTTATCTGATGAGAATTATTGCCACATATTGGCTTGATTTTTGACAACATTAAACAAATATTAGGTTATTAATTATCTTTCTTAACCGAATCACCTATTTACTTAAAAAAAACTAAAAGTTTTCTAAATACCCAATTCACATTAACTTTTTCCTATTTTCATCATCATAAATAATTCATATAACAAATGATACCATTTTAGTTAATAGTATTACATTTTAAAACATATTATTCTATATAGCTATTAAATAGAATATATTTAAAAACTAACAACATTTTTCGAATGTGAATAGAAATTAAAATAATAATTAAATTGTGTTTTATATACCTTAATGTAAGGCTATTAGTACCTAAGCCTAATTTATATAGTTTTATGTATAACTAGCCTATACATTACTTGTCCCAGTTTTGCAACTTCTTCTTATTTAGGAAGAAAAATTTATAGACAAATAACTTGAAGTTTTGTATTAAAACATAAAAATAGTTTTCCTTCAAGTAATAACAATATTTAATTTCAGATAAAATAATACAATGGGTATCAATATATATATTACTATAAAAATTAAAATAATGTATTTATTAAACCATTTATTTAAATGTTGCAATGTTTTATTATGTGAAGTGAATAATAAAATTTGGTTAAATAGGTTAATAAAATTACCAAGAAAATACACAGCGGTTAAGTAGATTATGTATACATAATTATATCGATTGCAATAGCACACATAACAGCGATTATATTATAATATATAGTTTTGATGTTTTTCACACAGTATTGTAAAATTTGAATATAAACATAATACAATAAAGACATTATTATGATTAAACTTCAAATTTTACGAGTAAAATAATAAATTGTGGTCTCGCTTTTCCGGGAGACATATATATATATATAATATATAGTTTAATTAATTAATCACCCACTATATATATAGGCTTAAACTAATTAATCAATAATTTTCTGCAACACAAATCAATTTGTTAAAGCAAGGAATATGTACCAGAGTTCGAACTTGCTACATTTGATTTTGACAGCAGGAGTTCAACTCACTTGGCTACTGTTTTTATTATAATTATATTCGGGGTAAGCCACAATATATAATCTATATATAAATAAAAATAATGTGGTTTTGTTGGAATAATGTGGTTCTATACATATATATAAATAAACTGCATATTTTCACTACATTCCACCTTCAATTCCCTTTTTGAAACCCCCCAGTCGGAATTCAGTGTCCGGCTTGCCCACCGCGGGCGTGTCCCCCACCTCGCTTCTCCCCTCATCAATATCACCGCCAGTGAAGGAGGAGAGGCAGTGCTCCGGTGCGCAGTTGATGAGCCCCAGCGCTGTCAGGCTACCTGGCAGGTGAACTCACGGCCCATCCCCCTCGATGGAGCCAAGTATCGGGCCGAGGTGGCAGATGATGGCAGTCACACACTCATTATCACCTCTCTCACGGAGTACGACTCAGGAACCTACAGTGTCTGCTTTGAGAATGAGTTCGGGGAGACCACTGACTCGGCCAATCTTAAGGTCAAAGGTTAGTAGCTGATCTGTAACTGACGAGACTATAGGAGCTTAGGGGATACTCTGCATGATATAATGTACATAAATACCATAAAGAATAAACCAAAACACTAACGCTTCTGTTTATAATTTGGAAATCTAATATTACCCAAATTTATACAAATCAGATTCAAATTAATAATGATAGTTTGAATGTTTTTGTTTTGTTTTTATATAACTATATTTAATAGATGTTTTAATAATTAAAAGTATTGAACTACACATTACTCTGGATTATTATACCATAATTTAAAATAATACTCCACTAAATAATAAATTATATCCAGTTTTCAGTGTAAGAACAATTATTAATAAAAATAAAAATCACGATGTCCACTGCATAGAAGGGATTTTTTATTTCAAATACTTGGTGATTTTTATAAAACTTAAATTATTATGAAAATGTTCATACGATAAAAGTTCTCTGTGTTATTACTTGTTTATATATTATAACAAAATTTGGGTTAATCCATATAGATTATACATATGCATTTGCAGCACTAAAATACACAACTTAATTCACCACGTTCATATGTTATAAACAACTGCAGAACGTTTTATATTTTAAATCTTAACGAATATGAGCAATGGAATTAGCTCTTATTGTACAGTACTGCATTTTATGTATTATAATGTGCGATCCACAGAAAAACTCAATAATTATTTACGTATGTATATACTTATTTATTTATTTAATAAATACAATTTTGCTAAATATTTACAAAATAATTATATATAGTTTTCTCAAGATATGACATGGTGATTATTAAATTCATACATGTCCAATAATTAATTTTACACAGTGAGTGTTCATTTAAATCTAGGTTATGTTTATGAGAGTTACAATGCGATTTTCCAAAATCATTTTATTAAAATATGTAATTGTTTCCTAGTTATTTACTTGTTTACAAACAGATTTCTATCTTAACTTCTTTCGATATTACATTCGCAGTTTAATAATTATCGAAAGTATGAAAAATAAGAGAATAAAGACGTTTGCTGACCTCTCCCCTCCACAGCATCTCACAGACAACCCTCTTTGGAGTCGTTCAGACCCGATCTGGGAGCGAAACTTGTGCTGCCTCTGATGGATACAACCGTGCCAGTCAACAAGACCGTTCGTCTTAAGGCCAAGAGTGAGATAAAACACTTTTTGTGGTGGAAATATCCTTTAAAGCAAAAATATATACAATTAAAATTATTAATAATACGCAAATTGTTTTTTTAATAGTAGAAATTCAATCCGCAATATTTAATCATTATTCTTGTTTTATAAGGTCAGATTAAGGTTTCTTTATATCTATAGATCTGAATTATTATTAAATTAAGGTAATATAGCTTAATGCTTGTTTGTATAGTCTGCTTCAAAGGAGCTGATGGCTGAAAAGAAATTGATGGCTAAAAACAACTGTATAAAAGATAAACTTTAACTGTGCTACAATATTAAAATTAAAAAGATATATTCCACAACGATGGAATTACTTAAAAATAAAAAAGTTTCATTTAAAGAAAAAGTTACCATTTCCCGAAGTAACTCTCTAATTTGCATTCGATATACCAATTTTAACCTTGTGCCGATATACGCAAAAAATTGTGAAAAAATTGCAGGCATAAAAAATCACAGCTAATTTCTTTAAATTAATTAAATGTATAATAATAATTATTATTTATTTTTAGTACAAATTGATAACATATATTGTACATGGGGAAATCCAGAGGCACATTCTATAAGGTGATCGGGTTGGGAACCCTATTAAATAGGCTGTAAATAAGGTTATATATATTATACACTTTCAAAATACACATAAAGTAAATGAGATAGTAATATTCAATATTTGATAGAAATTATACAGATATTACTATCGGATTAATTAGTAAGCTTATAATATGTTTTAGTTGTATTTTATCTGTTTGTGAATTAAATAGGTATATACCTATATTCTTTTTAAATAATTCATTTATTGATAGAATTATCAAATTTATTCGATTTGTATTAATAATTAATTGTAATAACCAATGAATAGGAATAGTAATAATATCTTTGCGTCAGTGATCACTTATTAATGATGAGACATTGAGTACAATATATTATCATGAATTGATATAGCAGACATATTGTCTTGTGCAGTATCCGTAGAGCTAATTTCTTCTTTCTTTAAATTTACCAGATAGCCTCTACTCTCATAGATAAAGTTGTTTGTTTATTGAGTAGTAGATAATATTAGAGACATTATGTATGTTTAGTATATTTAGAAGAAAATGAAATTAAAAAAATATTAAATGTCTCATTTATTCAGTTATTTTATCATATACACGCAATAAAATGTAAAATGTATGACTAAGATAACATTAAAAGTAAATCTAGTCATTAATAAACACATACATGTAATAATACATAATACTATAATAATAACATAGTAACACATATATAAATAATGCATCACCTGAATGATTATACAACAATTATTTGTATTTGTTTATTTTTGTAAGTTTCATTAAAATGTCTTTCTCTCTCTCTGAGCTTTTAGTTGGTATATTTCGCCTCAAATGTAAAAACAACCAAAAGATTTTTTACGGGAAAATAAAAAAACACGTAGCATATCTGAAAAAAATCATAAAATCGTATATTTCAAGACAAAAATTGTAGCCAGTATCAGCACTGAACATTCAAGTCATCTTGTTAAATCTTCCGAATAGAGTTGCAAGTTGTAAATCGCAAAATAATTACAATAATTGGAATATTCAATGGAAAAATAGTATTTTTCTAATCTGCTCAATAATAAATGGGAAGAAAGTGTATTCATGACTTCTTGAACCATTTCAAACAAAAGTCTACAAGATGCCCTTCATAACTATCTGGCCTCTCCACCCCCAGTGTCCGGTATTCCTCGACCAGTAGCACGCTGGAACCACAACACGGCCCCTCTGAAGCCCTCCCGTCGTGTCAGAGTCTACGAAGAACAGGATCAGGTTTACCTAGAGATTGTGGAGGCCTCTCAGATGGATGCTGGCGTCTACTCACTCACTGTCACCAATGCTCACGGCACGGACACTTCCTCAGCTGTAGTTTCCATCGTTGGTATGTTACTAAGTCTATACATATATGGAGTCATTTTTATTTTATCCGGAAAAATATTTATGCCTAAGCTAATCAATATGGTTTCTATAAAATTGTACGAAATAATAAAGTAACCCAATTCATCTGAATTATAGTGATAATAAATGCAATAACTACAAATCAGATAGAATATTGGCTCATAGTCTATCGATTAGAATTAATTAGTAAATTTTATAATAATTATTTGTGTTTAAGATTCTTGTAATTTTCAATGTATAAAAGTATTTTTTGTGTTGTCGTATATAGAAAAATACTATAAAGAAAGAGTACAGTTAAGTTAAATAACAAATTTTTACAATATATTTGTATATCTTATTTTTGGTGACTATTATATAGGTTATCTATTAATAGGATTTTATAATGTTAAATGTATCATGATTTAATATTTGTTTTAATCGTGCCATTTTATATTATGCAATACTAATTATTTTCTATTATATTATGTAAAATGTTAATTGTCTTCGTTATATAATATGTTAAGCCATGTACCACTAGTCTCCTTGTCTTGATTGAGAATGGGGAGTAAACCAAAACGTCTCAGAATATATATATATATATATTTAATTATGTTTTTTTCTTTCTCTATAATAAAAACTGACTTTAGTGTTTTTACTATTCTATATTCTTATCAATTTTTGTCATTGAACAAAATAATGTCAAAAATATGTTCGTGTATCTCCGCGTTGCTATCGTTACCAGTTACCAGACCAATCTGTAGAGAAGATTGAATTCCATTTTTAAATTCATCATTCCGTTAATTAAGATTTTCTATATTTAGTTCCAGATTTTTGTCTCTATAATCACTTATAACAAGTTATGCTCCTCTCCCCACCACTCAGCCGACGAATCTGGACAGCATACACCCATCTTCCAGAAGGAGCTCGCAAGCTCTACAGTCCTCGAGGGATCGGCAGTCCGACTCGAATGCCGTGTGGACCCAGCCACCCCTATCCTCCAAGTCCAGTGGTTCAAGGGCCGCCGCCCGCTTCATCTTCTGCCCGGAGAGACGCGTATATCTACTGTTGAGGACAGTGCAAGTGGGGTGTGCGCTCTAACTATCCGGGACACCTTTGCGGAGGATTCGGGCACTTACACTTGTCTCGTATCCAATGCTGCGGGAACGGCATGCTCTGAAGCGGCGGTGAATGTCCGAAGTGAGGAACTGTCGACTTAATCTTGAAGTTTTATGCATGTATTTGCACATCGTACTTAAATTTTAGTATTATACCTTTGTACTTCAATGCTTTGTCAACATTACTGCAAAAATCGTAATTTAAAAATTAATGTAAAAGTCACCACACTACATATAATCAAACATTTAAATTTAAATTTTCAAAATTTTAATTAATTAAAATATTCCTAAAAAAGAAAAATCGTTTTGATTCCTTTGTCGTTGACAACAAAAGAAACAAAATGATTATGCCAAATTCGTTCTTGTAATTCAAAATATAAATATTACATTTGATAAATCTGTATTTTTATATGTCAATTTCAAGCAATTTTATAAGAAAGCATTTTAGTGAAGCGTGTGCTACACTAGTCTATATAATATTTTGTACATACACATTATTATCTCTTACCATCGAGAAAAAATTAATAAATGTAAAAACTAATACTTACATGGATTGCTGTGAAATGTTTTATAATGTATTTTTTTTAACTATATTTTGCTATTTTATTTTACTTCTAATGTTAAAAATGTTTACACATTTATTTTCAGTATTCAGATGGCCCTAAAGGTAGAATATAAATAATGTTAAGTCTATAGTAGTCACCCTTTCAAAGATTATTTATTGTCTAGGAATTGTTTAAGTTTTGTGTTTCTCTTATATCCTCAGATAATTTGAATTTTTTGGTCAACAATTTCTTTCTCTTTTCAAAAGGTGCCTACTCTCGACACAGCGTTGACAACGGAAAGGAAGAGCGAACCATCCGACGACGTGTTCCCGAGTTCACCAGACGATTGCGCAATCAGGAGATCACCTTAGGCCGTGACGTCATGATTACTTGTTCAGTTCTGGGAACACCCAGTCCGGATGTGCAGTGGCTAAAAGATGGCAAACAGATTGCTAACTCCAACAAATACACGATAAAGGTGACTATGTTCGTACTTTATCAAAAATGTTTAGTAAACATAGCTTTAATTTTGTTAGTATTATTCAATACAAAAAATTTATACTTTATTTGGAGGTAAAATATATTTAATTTCATTAGAATATAATTGAGATTGATTTACTACTTTGTAATTTTTTAGTAATATTTAAAATATTAAATATTATATGTAAATATAATTAAAGTACATATTAATATATCAGATCTGTCATAATATGCAAGTATATAGACGCCGCATTATCAATAATGTGAAAAAGAATCATATTAAACATTTTAATTTATTAATAAAAAAGGTTAATTACCATATTTTATGCTAATTTTTAAATGTTATATCACTTATATATGTATATATAAATTATTTGATGATAATGCATATTTGAATCAAATAAGGCATAAAGATATGTGTAAATTAAACATAAACCAAAAATTGGATATATAAATGAACGAAATTTATTTAAGCTAATAAACTGTACATCATACAGAGTTTAGAATAAAATAATATTATACAGAATGTTAAAAAATCAAGATATCCGCAGTCAGAAATTGTTTTTTATTTCTCGATTTACGTTATTGCTTTCGAAGATATATCTACATAATTATATTTCATTAAAACTAACGTGAATTAAAGCCTTAATTGTGTTATATGGTGGTGTACAAAATAGAATTTAAATATCAGAATTCGTAATAAATTCTATCAACTTGTATATAAAGTTAATATATTTACAAATCACATCAAGTCCCTAATAAGAAAATATGAAGTATTACTGATTACTGATTAATGATTACACTAGTATATGACTAATATATAACTATTTAGGGACACATTTTAAATGTTGTCAATTAAACTATTTCTAACGAAATTTGTTCGAATTTTATTGGATGATATTATTTTACGGTGAGTGCCTTTTAAATCCAATGATGGTGCACTTTAATTTATAAGTTTTTTTAAAACGTTTGCGAGTACTTCTTCTATTCCTTATGTCGTCTTTCAGAACTTGGCCGGCCATCTCGAACTGACCATCTCCGCTGTGACAGATGAGGAGCTCGGCACCTACTCAGTTGTGGCCTACAATGCAGCTGGAGAGGCCAAGTGTTCATGCACCATCTCCCGACACGACGACACCGAGATCCACCAGCCCCGCTTCCTCCGACAACTCGCTTCTACAACCGTGGAACAGGGACAAACTGCCGTTCTTGAGGTCACGGCTACTGGGGTGCCTATGCCTGAGTTTAAGTGGTGAGTCTGACGAGACTGTTTTACAGCAGAAATAAACTCTGAATAAGTATACCTTTAATTCAAATAATTTCCTATTATACTGCAATTCGAACAGAAAATTAGAAAATCTTTGGAATGATAATCAAACTTTTAAATCACCCGAACATTAAAAATTAAATTTGCATAATCAAAAAATGTGTCTCATAAAATAACATTTTCAAAGCTTTGTTAAAAATCTTCAAAAATTCAAAGTGTATCTCTAAAGCTTCTCTGAAAAATTTAATTCGTAAAAGTACATTAATGAAATTCTCTATAAGATTTATAAATATTTATAAAATAATTACCCGTAGACGTCAATAACTATTAATTTGGCCGCTCAACTATGTACATTTAGGTAGTTTTCTATATTATAAAATGCATATTACTTAAAAATCCAGGAAAATTAAAATATATATTTTAAAACGTACGTATATTTACTTTATAATTCCATGACAGATATATAGACCTATAGATATATAATATAGGCTATATTTTGAGCGATTCTATGTACTTTATATGACAACATAATCCTTCTGTTTCGCTGTAAGTAGATAAGTATAATAAAAATAAAAATATATTTGCTAAACGTTGTGCTTCATAAGTTTTGGGATAAAGAAAGTAACCTTTTGAGAAAGAATACGTAATGGATTTCTGCATTGTTATTTTGATGAGTGTGTTTATAAGGTATTATTTAAGTTTCTTTTAAAATGTTAGGAATATTTAAAGCGACATTAAAATTACATTAAAAACCAATAGATAGTGGTTTTTAGAGTTTTTGTGAAGATATGATTATATTTCTAGAGTATTTCTTACAATTTTTTCTACTTTTATCCTCGTGCCCATCACACCCCATCCAGGGAGAAGGACGGATTCGAGATCCTGCATGACACGCCCGGGCTACCACGCATCCAGACCTGGTTCGACACCGAGGGCCAAGCCTCTCTGACCATCCCTAAGGTGACCAAGGCCGACGAGGGCCTCTATCGCTGTGTCGCCTACAATCGCTACGGCCGAGCCAAGGCCTCCGCTTTCCTCTGGATCAGCGGGGATGGTGGAGCACCTCGTGGGCGTCCACCGACCGGACCTAGTGCTATGGCAACAACGCCGGCGGCCAAACTAGCAGCACCAGCACCAGTAGCTCAGGGTGAGATCAAGTTGGTGTCAGGCCTGCCAAAGACAGTGGAAGTGGAGGAGGGACAGCCGATTGAGCTGTCCTGCAAGATTCAATCTGAGGGCTACATTATTGGTGAGCACTTTCGTTCATGTACTTTTCATTAGTGAGCATCTACGTGGCTTTAATTAAATTATTATAAAATATAACTCCCGTAAAAAACCGTAGCAAAAAATTATTTAATTTAAAAACTCGCATATACCTAAAAACTGTTTTAATCATGTAACATAACTGGATCGTGAAAATGAAAGTAAACAAAAATTGTAAAAACAATGAAATTTATTTTAACGTAACAGTTACGGGTTTACACAAAGTTATGTTCTGAAAATAGAACATATAATGTGTATTCCATTCAAAGGATGTGTTTTTGTTGCCGTTATTATTACGTTATTACGGAGGTTGTAGCTATACTAAACAATTATCACTCGTTTCCTAATAATCTAAATATATTTGTTTATATTCCTGTACTATTTAAAAGTTAAATATCTAATTTAGTTTAAACACTATTTATTCTAATATAATACCCAAACAGTTACGTGGAGTAAGGGAAGTCGAACCTTGTCCTACGGACCACGTCACCGAATCACTCGTGCGGACGGCCTTTTGTCTCTCGTTATCGACCAATCAATGCTCACTGATGCCGGACGATACACCCTCAAGGTCGAGCGAGCTGACTCTGGTCAATCAGATCAGGACCCCTTCACTCAGTCTACTCGGATTGAGGTGGAAACTCGCCGACGAGCCAGTGTATCCAGAGGCCGGAGGTAACAACAATCATTGCTATTATCAGGATCATTACTTTTTGGTGTATATTAGTTTGTTGTACTAAATAAGGAAATATAGTGTCAACTATTTAAATAATTTATTCTTTTTGAATAATAAATTCTTTTTATTAAAATTATCTGCAAAAATAATCATTTTCATTTGGTGTAAAAAATATTCATTGAAGAAATATAATCCTTCGGTTTACTATAGACCGCCATGCAGTTTATCTAGATGTTTAGTAATTACAGCCATATTATATTTATTTTCATATATTCATATATGTTTCATTGTTACATAATTTTATCTGTTATTATTTTAGTCACACTTCATGATAGAATTTAATATAAAACAATCATGTACATAATTTGATTTTGAAATAAAATTAATATAACTAGTTAAAGAAAACAACGTTATTTAGAATATAAATATTAATTTTTAGAGCGAAACAATAATGAAAAATGTTTATTTAATGATTTTTGCGAGGATAACGGGCTTCATTTAAGTTATATAAATTGAAATTGTAAGTGCACATATTATATATATATATATATATACAGCAAAAGATGTGTGTATTAATTGTTTAATATCTAAACTTATTAATTGAAACATAATACAATTATTAACTTTCATAATGTTAAAATTTTAATACATTAATTAAGCTACTTATTTAAATTTAGTATTAATAATTATAAGTTCCTTTGTATTGAATTTACTGTCACTTTCACTTTAAGATTAAGTTTCTATAACTATTACATATTTACTTTCAGATATATTTTAATTGATTGCCTTTATTCTGTATTATAAACACAAATAATTTGTTCTTTCTTTTAATTTCAGTGTCACTAACGGTCGAAGTCCATCAATTGAAAACGGGTACAAGAATGGAACTTCATAAAATTTCAGATCATATCACTTATTATTTGGACAATACTCAATAACATTGATAGAAATCATCCTCTTTCTCCTATTTCTTTCAATATTTATTCTTCCCATTATCAAGTACTATAAATTTACCCTTATACAACATTCTGGCCACTTGTCACCTAATATTCATTATACTTTCAGTGCCTTTGACTCGTTTAATTGCTAACTTTCCTATTTCAATATTATTTTAGATTAATATTTTATTTTTTGGTCCACTATTATCATTAAAGTGCCTTTAGATTATCATATTCTTATTATGCAGCTCTTTTTTGTCACAAAATGTTACATGTTTATTTAAAGCAATATACTAATCTCTCATACTTGCCTTTTGATTAATTTTAAAAGGAAATGAGTATATTATGGCGCAATAAATGGCAGATGTTATTAGTAGACTAAAGTATGTTTTATATAGAATCATAAATATTTTAATTTAATTTTCCAAGTTTATTATAAAACTAAAAGATGGCAATTGGGGAATTCTAAATATGAAATGAACTATAAAATTTTAATAATCTAAGAGACGAGATTAAATACCTATGTAAAGATGTTTACTTGTTTTTACAAGATCGCCTAAAAACATTAGCCTTAAACTATAGCTAGTGCATGGATTTCTCGAAAGCCTTCAGTACAGTTAGGCATTACAACCTAATCAATAAGCTGGAACGAACTACCAATCCAACTGGAACACATCAACTGGATCAACGCCTATATTGGCAAACATAGTCACCAGACCAAATTCAACGTTGCAATCTCTGACAAACTTTACGCTAACGCAGGCGTTATATAAGGTTCAGTAATAGGACGTTTTACTTTCATCGTAGCAGCGTCAGACCTCCAACCAAAATTTAAGACCAAAGCAATAATAAAATAGGCTAATGACACTCACCTCTTAATTCAAAGATTGGGCTTCAGGCAATAACCTTGACCTAAACTAATCTAAAACCAGGAAAATCATTTTTAAAATATTGCGCAACAAGCACGCCCCTGCCACCATCACCAATATCTCACATATCTCCGATGTCAATGTCCTATATAGGAATAACACACGTGCAAGTTAAACCCACATTGAAGCAATTATGAAGAAACAGCCTCAACTACGCCATAAGATTACTAAAAAAGGTCTATCCAAAGAGGCAACCTTCCTAATCTACAATTCACAAATCCTAAATCGATTCACAAAATATGTAATCAAAGCCTGGTCAGAACTCCTGACAAAGGCTGAATTCTAAAGACTGGAAGCCTACATAAAAAGGTCCATAATCACGAATTTACATGATTTAATTTCAAAAATGGATAAAAGACTATTTATGAAAGCATAGAGTGCCGAACATATCCTACAGCAGCACCTTCCGCCAGAAGTCAGCCATCAACGAAATTTGAGAAGCGGACAAACACACCAAACCCCAACACTCAATACCCACAACCAAAAGAACTTCTTGGTGCCCATGTTCTTTTCCAACTTATGACTAGGAAGTGATCTATAGCCTACATATATTACCTGGATAATTCTGAATATATTTTTATTTTATTTTCCTACTTCTCTCACATATTGTACCTACCGATAAACCTTATTTTCCTTTTGTATCATCATACTATAATTTACCTCATACTATACCTCCTTGATGCGTCTGTCAATTCTGAAAATAAAGCTTATCTTATCTTATAGCTTAGAATATTGTGATATACTTATAAAAGAACATTTTCCAAATATTTATATTATTTTTTATAATTTACAGCGGTGTTATTAAATTCCGTTATACAACTATTATAAGTTATCAAATAATGTAATATAGGTACTAAATGTATACTTTTTAACGGTTCTATTTAAAAAATGTATTCATTTATAACAATTACAAAAATTATATTTAATTAAACTAATTTTATATCAGGCTTAATTTTTTATTGAAAAAAATTCGTTCAATATTATTTTAAATAGTTATAAAAATTCTATGTTAAATTGACAACTGAATTTAAATGAAATCTGTTTTAAGATAATCACAGTATTTGTTATCGGAGACATTTTACGCATTAATTCAAAACTATATATGGAAAACTATAATTGGAAGAATTGTAAATTCCTATTTCTGCTATTTTAACAGTAAATATTTTTATTATCAAAATGTACTTAATTATTTTATACGTGTTAAAACATTTGAATTTATTTTTACACAAATATAGTATTTTTTTATTAATTATTACTACTAAAATTTCCCCTTTAACCATTTAAGGTATAACTGAATATTATTTATGATTTAAAGATGTTCATGAGAATTTTAAATATTTATATTATTATGTCTATAATGATATTTAGATTGTAATAAACTTTTGCTCATAAATATAAACAGGATCATTTAAAAAAATATCAGTAAGAATAGATATTTTATGTTTCATTTGTTAACTAAATTTGTATAGGTTACATATTAGCATTATCCAAAATGTTACCTTATTTTGTATTGCATTTGATAATAGGTAATTGTCTTTTTTAACAGCATTGTTATTTATACTGTTTCTTAAATATCAATCCTAAAATATTTCTGACTAATTGTATATTGTCATTGAAAATATTATTTTTAATTATTTATTTAACCTTCTACTTTATAAGTAGTAAAATTTATAATAATCTTATTACATTAAACTGGCATTATAATTAGCAAAACACCCTTTAAAGGATCAGCTAATATTAGCGATTTAGTTGTAACAGTAAAATATTGTCGTATAACAACTTCATAACACGTATACACAAATTATTCAGCAAGTTAATTAAAAATAATTCTATTCTGTTTATCTAACTCCATATTCATAAATAATTCAAAATTGGAATATGAAAAAATTATTTTTATTTTATTTTTAACAATTAAAATACATTAGTAAGACTCTTTGATGCATTGGAAAATATATTAAATTGAAAAACAATACATTAACCTTTTCTTTACTGTGCAATATATTTTAGGTAAATATAATAATTAATTTATATATAAATATAATGTAAGCAAACAAGTTTTAGACAAGGATATTGTGATTATCTATATTTATATAATATTGAATTTTTTGTGTATCATCATAAATATTTATAGAAAAGTAGATAAATTAATCGAAATATTTGTCCTTTCAACCAAATTTAAAGGGTTAACTTATATAATGGAAAGTTACTGGTACTATAAATATATACATATATTGTTTAATATAAAATGTACATACACGAATATATTATGTATATTAAATTTCTGCGGCATTATTAGTTATTACATTCGTAAATAATTAGATTTGAGCTTAATTTTGTTACGATTACACGCAATTACCGTAATTCAAATGTCCATATTACGTTAGTAACGATAAAATACCAGTGTATTAAACATTTATTGATATATTACACACAAAAAATAAAAGTTATACATTTTATTTTTAACAATTTTTATATGTAATTAAAATAAACGAAAAGTCTGTGTTGCGGTAAAATATCTAAATAATAGTAAATATAGTAAAAATAATAATAGTAAATACAGATATTTTACCGCAACACAGGTTTTTCGTTTATTTTAATTACTCAAGCTTGTTGCAAAGAGAGAACCACCTTTTTATTAATTTTTATATGTTTAATATATTTGTATAATTTTTTAATTGTATAATTATTTGAGAATCATTCTGAAGATAGTCTGTTTATCATTCATCATGTTTTGCTATTTTTTGCCAAATAGAGCATCTCGCTTAACCTATATTTTATAGGTTAATATTTAATCTATACTAAATATATTTATTACTAAATGCACTGACTAAAAAAAATCTTCATGAACTATTACTTCCAATTAAAATACTACATACAGGTTCTGATATAGTACGTACAACAATATGTACAAGTTTAGATAAATCCAATTAAGAGAAAATCAAAAATGAGTAAAGTTGTTATGCAATAAGTTCATAATATAATTAGATTATATATAATTTAAGTTATCTCAATATCTTTCAGCTGTACAAAATGGGAGACAGTGATTTCAGAAGATTCATAATGAATAAAGTAGAAATGTGTGTGTGTGTAGTATTGAATATGCGTATACAAACATAAAACCTACAAAATACGTCATAGTAAAAAAGAATATACAGGTCAGATAATACAGAATGGTAAATGCAGTCTGGCACGGATAATTTCGGTCTGAGTGGTCGAAAAGATTTACGATATATCGTATATAAAATGCAGTTAAAAACATTGATTGAGAATTTAAGTTAATTTTCTCACATATAAATTGTATCAAAGTTGTGTATAGCATGTAGAAAAAAAATATTCTCCTAAAAAAGAAACGAATAGTGGTTATTCAATTATGAATAAATAAATAAATATAAATACGTTTCAGATGAAACAGTTCCTTTGAGTCGTAACATGTGATGTATTGGCGATAGCATGCAAACTGTAATTTAATCATATAATATTAAAATATTGTTCATATATACAAATAAAGCAATTAGAAAGAAATTTCATTTAAAAAACATATCAAAACTGGTGCTTTGTTATATTATTGAAGCAGCTATAAACAAATCAAGTATATAGTACTAGTACGAAGTGTATACAAATTCGTATGTTTTTGAAACCAAAATACATAAATGGTCGATATCAAAAGTATGTATATAGTAATATAAATAATGTTTTTAAATAAATATGCGATGTGTCAATTGTTGGAGCCCCCCGAACACACCAATAATAAATATAATATATCAATTAAGAAGAAAATTATGTACAAATTAATCCAAATTTCAGCTTAAAATTTAGGCAGTGTGCAAATAAACTAATGTATAAATAAGAAGGAGCATTCATTTCATTAATATTATAGAAAATAGTGTAATATAAAAAGGAAAAGTTACTGTCGTGCTACAAAAATAGTTGCGGTCGGTGATAATTTGTTGTAGGTAATTACAGAATAATTAAATAGAAATAAAAGATGCTGAAAGCCCAAATAGTGAGCAAGGAAGGAAGAGAAAGAGAGAAAGCGATAAAAGGGTTTGGCGGGCGGAGGGCAGAAAGACAGAATTGTGAGAGCCGAACTTTGCATGAACGACAACAATTTAAATAAAATTACCGCTTGTGACCCAAGAGTTCAGATTGGGCAGTTGATCGGGAAAAATGCTGCCGAACTGTTCCTCATAACTAGACTCGTCGTTGAGGACACTTGTGGGTACCATACTCAGGAGGTCATCACTCTGAATACTTGACGGCGTCTGAACCAGGTTGTTGTTCAGACCACCACCTCCCCCTGCTCCAAGTTCCTCCTTGATGGGGAGAAGATTGGGTACATCGAGCAAGAAACTGTTGTTTCCACCGTTGCCAAGAGAATCGCCTCGTTCCCCGCGTGAGAGAACAATATTTGTGGCCTCTCGGAGTTTGTTCAGATCGATATTGCCGTAAATATTGCTTCCTTGACCATCAGAAGGAGAGGAAGGAGAGTCATTGAAGTTGGTGATTAGGGGTTCTACGAAGTTGGGCGGGCCTGACATCCCCGATTGGTAGTCGGAAGCGAGGCTGTAGACCGAGGCGAGAAGCGAGGACGACGAATGGTTGTTGTTATTAGAGCTCGATACCAGGCGTGTATTGTTGGTTGCGTGTGTGAGTGCGGGCATTGAAGGACTCTGGGAGGTGGGTTGTAGGGGACTTACAGAGCATGGCAAGCCACCCGAAATTAGCTGATTGTAGCTGGATGAGGACAATTGATATCCACCGGTCATTGGAGAGGGGGTTGTAGCCGAGGCAACGCTTGAGATGACGTCTGTGGCGCTCATGAGTGTTGGGAGGCCACTTAGCGGAAGATAGTTAGACACATTGTCCGGCGAAAAGCTGTACTGACTGTAGTTAGAAACCCATTTTGTATCCACAAGTTGGTCATTGATCGAACCACTGTCGATCGAGGTTTTCACTGTCAGCGGCATAATTTGAGGAGCTGAGTAAAGGTGGTGATGATCCCCGTAACTCAACTGATTCAATGAAGAGTTGCCCTTGTTGTTGTTATTGTTGAGATGGTGATGCTGGAATTGTTGAACGTGGTGGAAATTTTGTTGTTGCTGGTGTTGTTGTTGTATTTGTTGTTGTTGTTGGAGGTGAAGTCCGCTCGGCTGTTGATGACTTGGTGGGGGCTGTTGTCCAGGCTTGAGCTTCTTCTTGGGCTGGTACTTGTAGTTGGGGAACTCTTTCAGGTGGATTTTAGTGAGGCGGTTGGCCTCGGCGTTGTACTGAGCCTTGACTTGAGCCGAGATGCTCTGCCATATCCGACCGAGCTGTTTGCTTATGTCCGAGTTGGAAGCTTCTGTGAATATCAGGAGGATATTCCGCCGCATATGCTGGGCAAAGATCTAAGGAAATAAAAGGAAGTGAGCTTAGTTCGGGGGTCGGAGTGAAGGACAAACTTCTTAGTGATAAAATGCTATAACAGCAATCAGAAGAAAAAACAGTAGTTTCTCATTTCTTTTCTAATAAATTAGTTATTGACAATATTTTGATAAATATTTGAAAGGATATATATCGAGTATGTATATTTATATTATATGACTACATTTAGTTTCCAGATATATATAAAATCCACTAAAATCAAATTTATTTTAATTATTTGTTTGTTATATTACTTTGGACTTAATTATTTTTATACATATTAGAAAATGGCAACAAAATGTACAAAATAAAGTAAGACAATAAAAATATTCTATTGCTTTTGAAAATACTTCAGAAGTGAACTAAGAAATGTAGTCGTAGTATTTACTTGTGTATACACAAATAATAATTAAATTTAAGAATAAAATTTATAATAAGTTAAATGATTATCTCATCATATAAATAACATTTATGATTTTTGCAAAATGGGAACCACTATCCCAAAATATGTAATGAATATTTATATAGGGAGCAAAAATGTAACAGAGTGAAAATGTGCAACCACAATATATTATATATATATACATTACATTATAACTGAAATAGATACCAAGTGTATTAGTATAAATTGTGAAATAGAACTCTCAAATACAATTTTACCTTATGCATACAAAATTTGAAAAGAGCAATGTACATATTTTCCCTTTGAAATAACGGTGCCAAAAGTCCAACTACAAGTCTATGTAAACCAGTGCTTTTATTATGATTTTTATTTTACAGTATTAATAGTATAATTATACTAACAGTATTACACTTTAGTGCTTATTTCAATTATATAAACGTTTTGACATAATTTCCTTCGATTGAATACAGTTTAGTAATAATAAGTTTTGTTATCACTAACACATGCAATGAAAAGTATACGTTTATATTTTATCATTTTTTAAACTTTAATTATTCAGTATGAATATATAGTTGTCATATAATTACATTCTTTAAGAAAGATGAGCGCCAGCATATTAAAGAATAAATTACTAAATTACTATTATTGCCACTCATTTTTTTATTATGTTCAATAATGACTTACTATTTCTGTTAAAGTACATAATATGTAATCGAACGAACGAAAGATCACTGACGATAAATATAATGCAATTCCAACATTACTATTTCTTTAAGAAAAGAACAAGCGTATGGAAGTTTTAAATTATTGAAATTCTTACAAAATTAATCCTATATTTATTGTGAACTCTTAAAAGCTATATATTCACTTATTTTATATAATTGTGCTTTCAAAAGTATATGAATATTCGAATAAAAACTAAAAATATAAACTAAACAAAATTAAACATACATATTTTGTTTTTACATTTAAACTTACATGTTTCTAAAAACCAATAATAACTGAAGATTATTATATCTTTGAATAACTAAGAATGTCATCCAAAATAATACAAACACTTTACAAATATTTTTTATATAAAACTAAAATTTTAATAATCAGACTAAGATTTTACACCTACTAAGTAAAGTATTTGCATGCAATAAATAATGCCAACAAATATTTTTTCGAAATGTGTTAAAATTACATAATTAAAAGTATGGCTCTGGTCATACCTGTAAAAGAAATTGGTGCACCCTTTGTACCTAAAGGCAGATTAAGTCAAGCGCTACAACACTGTGGTACCACTAAAAATATTAGGCACTAGTAACGCGAATGCTGTCAGTTCGTACCAGTGATAAAGCGAACCTGTGACAAACCGTACACATGAAAAACCACTTTTATAAAAGTTTTATAATGTGTTTTTATACTGCTTCCTACTGTTGTTACGTTTGTAAAAGAACTATATATAGTTTAAGAGCCAAAAATATGAGCACAATAAAGAAACATTGTTTTTATCTCATGATTTTATATTACATCTTATATTTCTCAAGATTGTATTATGTATGTTTATACTAATGTACATTATATAATTTATGAGTATGGTTTGTCATAGGTACGGACTGACCTGATAGTGATAGCTAGCAGTAACGCGGTTACGGATAATATAATATTGATAAAAGAAATTTTAATACTGCAGAAACACAAATAATTTACGAATTTAACTCACCATGAAACTGTTGAGAGGCCTTGGGATGACATCCTTCTTGCGTTTCTTCTTTGACTCGGTAATGGTTGTATAAGGCTTCAGAAGGCCAGGACCCGTCAACCTATCCAGCTTTTCACTGGGCCATTCCGTCGGTATTGGATGACAATCTGCCAAATGCTCCATCCAAAATTCAACATTATCTCGTGATACCGAACACTTGAGGCATTCTTCCAAGGCCATCTTGTCTAAAGTGTTAACAGTTAATCTCGCTATATACCACAGTGGAAGTGTTAATCGTAAGACCCTTGATTAACTACTGATAAACCGCTCGAAAGTTTCTTTTTAATAACAGAAAATAATAATTCCTAAAAAAGTACTAAGTACAAAAAAGACTCCAATGCAAGCGTAAGAGAAAACAACCACTACAAATATTACAACATCATAAAATGAGGAAATCACTATGCTTTCCTGGACATATATGAAGATAAAAAGTTGGTAGTATCGATTTCTTGAGCTCGATTATTCAGGCAATAGCCAATGAGAAGAAAGAATGACTCTTACTGGCTGTCATAAGATTACCTCTACACCTTTTGCAGCAGTGATCTCTACTCTCTCACCCCTATAGTTTGCTCGCTAAGTAAAGTTTACGGCGCCTAGAGCACAAATCTAACACTTTGATAATACATATTAACATATTATCTGTAACTACTTGCCTACCTTTATTTTAGCTAATAAGTATGTTGCTCGTTGGGTGAGTGATTGAATATGGATAGTAAATTTTTGAGATTACAATTATTATATGCGAAGCAGGGAGTTGGTGTCTGAAAACTTTCAAAGTTTCACATTAAACTTACAAACGGCCACAGGGATGGTTTATATTGCTTTCACCATGTAATAAAGCTGTCATATATGGCAATAACTTGGGTGCGTATTGTTGATTAGGGGACCCTAGAATAAATGTTGGGGACCAACACATAATTAATTTGCGCTCTTGGCTCTCTGTCGTTTTATCGCCTATCCCTTGAGGAAAATATTTAATGAAATATGTAAATTTTCTATTTTATGTTTATAAACTGTATAATTAAGTAAATAGTTAAGTAAATATTTCATTAAGATGGATAATTTCTTAAATCGAATAATTATTAATGCTTAGATAAATTATGCGTTAGTTATAAAATATTATATGAAAAGAAATATATGTATATCGGTGTATTAAATATGGGTACCTACATTTTAAAATATATAACATATAGCGCGTAACATATATATATCGAACAGCACACACACATATATATAACTTATAATATATTACTCGTTTATTGAGTACATAAGTAAAAGGTGCAGGAATTTTCATAAAATAGATTCATATAATTATTTGTTTAAAAAATATTATAGATATATTTCGAAACGATATGTAATGTCAATTTGAAAATTGCCTACCTAATTTTCTACGCGGATAGTGTCTATAGTAATAATTACATTCTAATTATTATTTACCTATAATGTAACATTTAAAACATACGGGTCGTAATAATAACATCATAGTAGGTACACTAAGATTAAATATTTATTATTTTATACATATTCTATCTTTCCGTTATGGCAGAGTGTACAGCCCCAGCGGAAAGTAACAAGACACCCTTGGTATTAAAAAAACAATTTTAAGTTTATGTCCAAATACATTAACTATTTTTAATCAATATAATATTATAACTCACATACCTACAGTATGAAATCACAATAATGCTGAAAATAACATTTTTAAATATTTCAAACTTATAAACATATTAAATAAAATTGAATCAAGTTTATGTTTAAATAGAAGAGGGACTCATTACTTTCCGCTGGGGCTGTACAACACGCATTTAAAAAAGGAATTCTGCATAATATAATTATGGTGATGATTCCTAGCCGTGTAAGTTTCGGTTTCGGTTTAACGAACAACGCGTGGAGCAGAAAAATAATTTATTATACTTCTGTGGACACATCAATCAATTAGTGCTAACAATGGCGAGGATTACTTATAAATTAAACTATCTTT
>JAYRBW010150010.1:0-14399 GCA_036023295.1 Invenusta paracnida | reverse complement strand
AGTAAAAAAAATTATTACTCGAGAATCTATATATTACTCGGCGCTATATATTCTCAAGTAATAGTAAAACAAATTATTACTTGAGATTCTCGAGTAATAGATATAACGTATTTTTATTATTATACCAATGTAATATAAATTCTTATAACTCTTACTAATACTGCCATGGCATAATATACCATTAATCATTATTTCTGATCATAATATTCCACTATCACTATATTATGCTAAAGGTAAAATACAATCACAATTACAAGAGCAATTCTAAACTCATGATTGGATTAGAAGTGAGGACAATAATTGCATCAGCAGATAATTTCAATCTTTTTTAAGGTACAAAAATAAATTATTTTTATAATACTGTTCATTTGTACTTTGAAGCTGTATGTCAATACTTTTCTCAAGTCTTTCATTAGACAATCCCATCCTCATTCATACCTATAGAGATTCTTAACCCAATTTGATGAATTATGTTTTATGGCAAAGTCTGACAGTATTTTTTTAAATCATTTATCATGTTTACTATCACATGGCAGTTCTGTTAATGATATTTGAAGCAATGTGTTGAGTATCAAACCACTGATATTTTAAGATGTGTTGATAGTGCAAATAACTGGATACAATGTGTACATGAAGATTGATAATTGCTATCCTCAAGTAAAGTCTTGTTTAAAGGTTATATTATCTATTATTGGGATTCCTCATTCTAGTACATTGTATAAGTATATATTTCCAAATGTGCAGAAAAATTAAACTTTTCAAAGAGCATCTTTGAATGATGATATAACCATGTTACTGCTTGTTGTAAAATCAAAGCCTGGACATTTCTTGATTTAACTTGACAGTATAGTAGTGCCCAACTTCTGAAGATAAAATGTGCATATTACATTTTTTAAAGATAACTTAACTAAATAACAAACTTCTATTTATCTTCATATGAATTGATAATGTTTTTTATATATTAATAATTCACATTTCTATGTTTCTTATGCCTATATGTTTTGTACCAGATATTTAATGATTTTGGTTACAATAAATACTCTGCAAAAGTATTCAAATCTCTGGAAAAAATACTTTTTGATTCCACAATTTTATTCTATTTTTATTGGTAAACAGTTCTGTAATAATAGAAGCTTATAATAAAACAAAAAATTGATTTTTTATATACATATATAAATATCATGTTGTATTATAACTATAATTATTATTATTTAAAAACTACATTTAATATATAGTGAGATACATTTAATTCCTTAGTTTGTTCATCCTTTAAAAGGTTCTTTGCATTAATTCCAGGTCCTTAAAAGACTTTATTTTTTTAGTTAATGACAATTTATATTATTTTCTCTGAATTAAATAATACGCTTATAAAAATACTAATTTAGTTGAACATCCATAACAAATTTTAAAGATAAATTTAAACTCTATTCTAGATCATAAAGTGCCAAAAAGACTTGCTTTATAAAAACTGCTGACTGAATTGATTAATTATAATATAATTAATGATTTTAGAAGCATTTTCGGCATTCTAGGTCTTAAAATCTCAAAAAATGATTTTATAGGCTTGCTTACCATGTAGCCCATAAGTATCCAAAAGGTTGATTTATATTTTTTTCAATTTTGAAATATGAAAAACTAAATTTATAATTGACAGGAAGTAATGTATAATAAAATAATTAAAAAATATAAATTGTAATTAAAACTTATTTTAACATAATTTGAAATTATTATATTGTGTGATTATGTACTTCATGAGCATTAATTTTTTTATTTAATATATATGAACACTTTATTTATCTAATATTGTTCTGCCATGTAGTTTAAATATATAACCACCTGCATTAAAAAATTAGCTATTTTTCATGTCAGCTTTTAGTATAGCAAAACTACTTCAATAAAGTTTACAAGGTGTCCACAAACACAAATTTTGTGTATATACATATATACACAAATGCTACACACATTTTATTTTACCAGAATTATACATGAATTATATACAAATTTTTGCTTACATACCCAATTTTTTGTAGGTACATGATATTTTTTAATCTTAAGAAACCAAAGTGTCTATGAGTTAGTGAAAATTGTAAATAAATTATTTAATGTATTTTTGAAGTCCTGGGTAAGACATTAAACTGCCTAAAATATAAAATCTTGACTATATATATATGCTTTTGCTTAAATGTCAAAAAATGTAATTCTATATTATAAGCTGTTTATAAATTGATTATAAATATATACAATTTTTAAGTGTTAATAACATTGATATTAACATTCTATATTATAAGCTGTTTGTAAATTGGTTTATATATACAAATTATATACATGAATATATATACAAATTATACACAAATTTTTTATTTAACAATTTTAATTAACAAAGTTTAATATAATACCCATTCATTTACTTATAATCTATTATAGCATAGTTAATAATCAGTGCCAATAATAAGCTTGAAAATTACAATATTAAAAAATATGAAATACTTCATACCTGCATAGAGAATTTTGTTAGTATACAGGGCTCGAAATTTTCATTAATATATTATATTAATATATAAAAAAATAATTTTGGAAATTGCGTCTTATGAAAAGTTTCTCAAACAAAATAATATATTATAGTATATTCCTAAGACGCTCTCTCCTGCATTCTAGGTCTTAAAACCTCAAAAAATCTTCTGCGTAGCCCATGGGCCCATGGAGATTGTTTTTTTTCGGATTTTTTTGGAGCCCAATTTCGAGCCCTGAGTATATATATATTATAAATATTAAAATGTTCTTTTCCTATGTGATATTAAAGGTTTTTGCTATTTTATTAAATGATCATTCTACCACTTGAATAATACTTTTGGAATGCATTTTAAATAATTGTTTAACAATTACAATAGGTATTTCATCCATTTATTTTCATTTTTATATAAATATAAATACATATCTATAGGACATGTATATAAATTATTTCTATATTTCAACTAAGTACAATAAGAGAGTGCATATAACAGCTTGAATGTTTAATATACTATACATTAAAAAAATTTCAAACTATGATTCATCTTAGATATTCCTGCCTCTAACAAATTAAGTTAAATAAAAAAAATATGTGCATCACAATATATTTCGATAAATGGGTTCAGTTATTGTCTCAAGTGTTATTAAGTGAATATCTACCAAGACTTATACTTATAGAATATATTTCAATATGTCATTGTTTATTTTTGTGTGTAATATATATATATGTATATATCTATGCATATATGTATGTGTATACTTTAAATGAACTTATGTATTTAGTTTGCAACTAGTATCATACTTGTAATTGTATTTCAACTACAACAACAGAGTACATGTAATAACCATAGTGTTTAATGTAGCTTATGTAATTTTGTTTGTACATAGCTATGTTTATGTAGTTTTTATGGAATTATTACTTCCTGCAACTTTTTAGATTGAAAGGATCAATATAGCTAACACATCGGTTTATTTTAGAAATATTTCCACAGACTTTCTAGAATTAAATAGCTGTTAATAATCTTAATTGGCTGCTAAAATTATCCTAATTAATATCTCATTAGAAGTAACGACTAGTTACTCTTTTGAATAGCAAGGAAACTGTTGTAAAATTAATATACCTATTTTATTTATTTAAGAATTTTATTATTTCCAGATGTCTACAGTTGTTGCAGAAAAGACTTCTTCCCAGCCATCTGAAGTGGCAAGGGTTGAAGCACCAAAAATCAGTAAAGTTGTTGTGCATCCCCTAGTACTTCTCAGTGTTGTAGACCACTACATTCGATTGGGAAAGGTTATGTCTTCTCAAAAACGTGTTGTTGGTGTTTTATTGGGCGCCATGAAAGGCAATATTCTTGATATTAGCAATAGTTTTGCTGGTAAGTTATTTGAATAGTAGTTTTGTATATTTCTTATGCATACTATTATTGTATATTATGGGGAATTTATTTTATTATAGAATAATATATGCATATAACAAGACTTACAATATTTGCTTGGTTTTTTTAATAATATACACGGTTTTACACTTTTTCAATTGCTTGTAATATTTTATTTCACATAAAATTAAATGACTAAAATATTTATCATTTCATTTTATTGCATTCTAAAAATCTTTAACTTACCTATACATTGATTATTAAAAATCTATATACTTCAAAGGAACCAATTATTCACTACTAATTTTAAATTTAAAACAATATCCTATTATTTTTGGTATATAAAATTGATACAAACGTTCATGCATAAAGCGCTATGTACAATACAAGCACCCAAACAAATGATAATTAAGTAGTGAACCAATCAGGCTGCGATGTATTTATATAGAGACTTTTTATTCTCTCTGTGTAACTATTATTACAATATATTAATTCATATAGCATCAGATTAGTATGTAGACATTTTCAGTAATCGCTTTACTCTATTTACATTGTTGTTAATGCTACTATCGTGGATGAATGATTACAAAATCTTGACTTTGTAATATTTTTTGTTAATTGCCGTTCATAAGGATGACAAGGTTTTAATATTAATTGAAATATGTCATTTTTATGTTCCAGTTCCGTTTGAGGAGGATCCTACAGATAAAAGTGTTTGGTTTCTTGATCATGACTATCTGGAATGCATGTTCAATATGTTCAAAAAAGTTAATGGTAAGTCATTTCAGTTTTGTATAAATCAATCACTATCGATAATTTGATTTTCTAATATAAATAATGTTTTGATGTTTTACTACTATCGATGTATGTATATACGATGTATATACTGTTCTGCTAGACGTATTGCATAATGTTATGATTGTTTGAACTGTTAGAGTTTTATCTTATAATCAATGCAAAATGTTCTTTATATTATGTATTAAATAATATTAGTTATATTTTTTAACTGATCTATATACTTTAGTTTTTTTACTCGTAAAATACCACAACTCGAATTCTTATAATTAATTTTTTAATTACATATAAAATATATACATAATATATAATTTCGTTATCTAATTAACAAGTAGATTTAAAAAATTAGCTGATAAATACAATTCACTGTTGTTTCACTAGAAACTATCCTATCTACAAGACTTCGTTTGATAGGTAGATTAATTTACCTAAACAGAAACAAATTACAAAAAAATGGATAACTTTATGAACATTCTTATACGTGCCTCTTAAATATGGTAACTACTTTAGGTAGTATAATAAAATAAAATAAAAATTGTTAATTCGACAACTATGGTTCCTTTTTAGCCCGTGAGCGAATAGTTGGTTGGTATCACTCTGGTCCCAAACTCTCTCAGAATGACATTAGTATCAACGAGCTCTTCCGCCGTTACCATCCAAACTCCGTCCTCGTCATTGTCGATGTCAAACTTTCTGATGTTCAGGGACTCCCCACTGAGGCCTATACTGCTGTTGAAGAAGTCCACGATGTGAGTACATAATACTGTATGTGAACTCTAAATGTACAAAAAAATGCAATATATGACAAACTAAGCACATACCGTTTCTTCTTATATTTTAACGAATATATCAACAGTGTGTACTGAGGAAACTAGTTTGTTGAAAATTAATCCAAATAATTTTGTCGCTACTAAAATTGTAACTAATAGTATGCCAATATTATGAAATATCCTGAAAACTATCTAAATAATTGCAATTTTAAGTCAAGGTAAATCATTTTAACAAAATGAAATATTGTAATAAACTTATAATATGGACCAATTCATGCAACTTTATGCTCATTTACTATACATAGTATACTTTGTCTTAATAACCGTTTAATTACATGAGTGTAATAATATTGAATTATATATTGCATGTTACTATCTTAGTTACTGTATACTTAAATATTACAAAAATTACTATATGTTACTCAATTTTAAACTAAATATGTAAACTAAATGTTACTATTTATGAAAATTATTCATAATACAATTTTAATAAATTTTTCTTATTCTTTAGCAAATACATTATACTATTTTTATTTAAATATATTTTTGTATTAATGATCCAGCTTTACTTACCAGAATGTTATTTTCTATAACATTATTGTACTCAATAGATTTTGCATTTTCTAAAATTAGATCCCGTTACGTACGTCCTGCTCATTTGTCTATAATTAACTTGGTTATGCAATTTTTCTTAGTGCGGATTTTTTCTTAGAAATATTAAAATTCTTAGTGTGAATCAATTTATTAAAACTGATTTATCTAAATATATTTAGCTTTTTAATGGGCTTTAAAGCGATGTGTATTTAATCTATATAAAACTTGGTTTTAACTCTGAATCAGCTATATCTATAACTTTGAAAGCTATTTTATCTATAATTTATGTAGTTATGTATTGTTTCTTAGATTTTCAAAATAAATACGAAGGTTCTTAGCGTAAACATTTTAGTAGAACTGTTTTATTGAAACAATTAGTCTTTAAATATATTTAAAAAAATATTTGTCTATTGATAATTTTTCAAAAAATATACATAATCTGAATTTAGAAATGTTTTAGTCAAATTGTGTTATATTAATAGAATCTAACATGTATACAAGTATTAACTTAAAATATTCTGTTATTTTTATCTCTACTTTGCAGCGCTAGACATGTTATCATTAAGTTTTTTATAACTCCATCAGTAATATATAGCACAGCCACATGTTTATACTCATTTTGTATGGATTTTATGAACGATAATCAAATCACAATACCTTGAAATTATTTTAAATTGTTGTCTTTTCTCATTCACTCTCTATATAATGTGTTTTTATTTTTTAATAATTTGTTTAACTTTGTACACAGTTAAAATATAGTTACTATTTTATCCCAATTATAATACAAAGCATTACAACTTTATTCTAAAAATGCATTTTGCTACACATTTGGAATGGTAAATATACTTACTATAATATATATTTTCTGTAAGGATATGACTATTTTCCTGAAATTGGAAAAGTATCATTCTTCTATACGAGGATGTCTATTAATACGAGAGAGAGAGCAAAGCGATTGAGTTTTAATATATGTATATCGGAAAAGCATATTTCTATACTCGGATAATCCAGAAATGTGCTTTTCCAATGGAGGAACGTAGTTTTTTTCTATGTATCTATATTTTAACGCTTATATACTCATGTATCATGGTAGATGGTTATTTGAATACTTACAACAATTCTATGACGTTCTTATAATATTCATCAATAATAATTTATCTGTTATCATTTCTTTAGTTTTAATCAATATGTATGTCCGTTATTTGTTATATTGATATTAATTCTTTTTTATAACTTTATAGAATTGATTTTTTACTTCCATAGTAATATGTAAAATTGTTTATTCCTGTTTGTACCTGTTCATATCTTCTTTTTCTGTTAAAAAGTCTATTATGACGAAAGCGCTCCAGTTATTTTAAAATATATATTCTTCTATTATCTACCATTACTTTCATTTTATTAAACAGGGAACAATACTTTAAAACAAGTTGATTGTTTTTTTTTATTTAATAAAAAATGTACAGAAACGTAAAAATTAGTAGGAAAAGTGAAAGTTGTACGGAAAAGTAGAATTTTTCTATAGATAAAGGAAAATACAGCTTTTTAATCTATGCATAGAAAAAATATATTTATTTTAAAATTAATCCAATTTTTATTAAATCCAATTTGTATATATTACTATCATATTGTTTTTTAATCTTATACTCGTATATTATGTAAAGTCTTTTATAGTCTTTTGAAATATAGATTTTTTAATGTTTTAGTTATTTGTAACATTTGTTAATATTTTTAGGTGGTATAGTTTTAATTTGTAAACTCTGATTTCTTTATTTTATTTTTTTTAACGTTTTGCCATATCTCCATTCTTACAGAATTCATTCTAAGAATAGTCATTTATAGCTATGTTTAATAGCTTTCCACTGAACTGCTTTTGTATATTTTTAGGATGGTACTCCAACATCGAAAACATTTGACCACTTGCCTTCTGAAATCGGAGCTGAAGAAGCGGAAGAAGTTGGAGTTGAACATTTACTCAGGTAAGCCTCGTCGGTTTGACCTCTATAAATATAATAATAAGTTTTCTATCAACTACTTACTATAAACCACTTTAAATTCTTTTTCAGTTTTATGATCAATATTTGTACTTTAATCTTTTTATTTTGATTATAATGAAATACTAAAGAATCTAGTTATAAAATGTCTGCATCTAATTTAACTAATACATATATACATTGCAATTAAACAAATGATCAGTGCTAAGGCGTACAAATATTTTAAGGACTATGTACTAATACAACAATGTTTTCTTTGATTAATATTATATAAAATATTTGTGAATCCATAAAATGTGTTTATTTATTTTTGCTTTACTCTAATTCAAACTGTGAAATAAATCTACCTAATTGGACAGTCGGTGTTATTTCGTTAGGGCAAATGCTTATATTTCTTGAACGCTCTGTTATCATACTAGCTCTAAAATTAATTTAAAATAAATGTACTTTAAATTACGATGACAAAATTTTCATTATGATTTACGTTTATTAAATAGTTCATGGTGCTCTGGACTACATTACATAACACACCATTTATAATTTATTGACATTTTATTCACACCAGAGACATTAAGGACACCACAATCGGCACTCTCTCCCAGCGTATCAGCCGACAGTTGAGCGGTATGCACGGTCTCCACGGACAACTCTCTGAGATCTTCGACTACCTCGATCAGGTGGTAACGGGCAAGCTCCCGGTAAACCACCAGATTGTCTACCATCTGCAGGACATTTTCAACCTTCTTCCCGATATCTCTCTGCAAGAGATGGTCAAATCGACCTACATCAAGACCAACGATCAGATGCTCGTTGTCTATGTGGCTGCTATGATTCGATGTATCCTTGCATTGCACGATCTCATCAACAACAAGTTGGCGAATCGGGACGCTGAGCGAAGTGAGGAAGTGACCCGCGGGGGAGCGGGCGATGAGAAGAAGAAAGCGGCGGCAGTAGCGGCAGCAGCCAACGGTACTTCAGGATCATCGAGTGATGCAGCCGGGTCCAAGAAGGATCCCCCCAAGAAGTGAAATGTTTCATTAAAAATACCTTTGTGAAAAATGTTTTCAAGAAACCTACCCTCTTCTCTGTCAGTCTATGTTTTATTTTTCTCACATTGTATTCAATTACTAACATTATTGCATATTATTATTGGTACAGAGTTGTTGATATCTCGCTATTGCTACACGGCGCAGCCTATTTTTCAGGCTATAATATAGTAATATTACAGCCAATATGTACCCATATTTATATATGTACCACAAACATGAACTTTGTAAATTATATAATTTTGTTCAAAATATAAATAGTTGAATTTTATTACTATGTGTTGTAATTTTTTACTCGCTTATTTTGTTTGTCTATATAACTTTTGGTTAATTTATACTTATTAAGGATATTGTTTTGTAGCTTATTCTTTTAATATTTATAGGAGAAAATAGTTTTAATGTTTATCCTGGTTGACCTTTTCATTGTATTAAAAATGTTAAATAGTTGATTTCATAGTTGTGATTTTTTATTTATTAATGATTTATAGTAACTCTGAAAATGTATTAAATATTTTATTTGTCTCATTTTAGTTTTAAGTCGAATAGAATTAAAAATGTCCCATTTTAATGAAAATCATCTGTAGAATATTTCCTTTAACACATTATAAAATAATGTTTCTTGACAAAAATATCGTTCTTAAACTGAACAAAACGCTCATTTTCCGTTTTACAAACATAATTGCTTACTTCACTTATTTCAATTGTAAATACATATCTTTTAAAATTATGCAAAAGGCGTTTTGAGTTCTTTTTCTAAAAACTGAAATAAAGTTATTTTGATTAACATAACTTGAAATACGTACTTTTATATTTGTATATACTCTGATCATAGAGATCGGCCTATTAGGTATAGGTTATCTAGAGAGGACATCTATTATACTAGCTTTATATCGAATTGCAACATTTCTTTGTCTAGAATTTTATTGATTTATGTAGCTTAAATAGTAGCAGACAAATTCATTGAACAAAAACACAAATTATGTTATCCGATTAAATGGCTGTATTATATTTATTTTCTTGCATAAATTTCTTGTATAGATTAGGTTCATGTCGTAAGGTAATGTAAAACATACTTTTTAAAATTTTCATTTGTTTTAAAATAAATAATCTGATCATTTTTATTTTTTAATATGTAAATAGATCTGATTTCAGCCTTTATGATTATATATTTTTTATTTAATAAAAATTTATTAAAATGTCATTAGTGAAAATTTGATTTTTGAGATTTTTTTATTATGAAGATAGTCAATCCGTTTTTGCCCCAGTTTTACCGACCAAGCTATTTCCATGGTATTAAATAATCAATATGTCATCTCTAGATAAGGCGAACCCAATAATAATCTGATCTCTATGACGAGTACATAAAATAAAATAAAACTACTGGAGCATTTTGTATAATAAGAAAAGTAGATAAATAAAGTGGTAGCTTCATATAAATATTGTAACTTCATATGTATTGTAAATTACTAGCTGGACAATAATAATAAGTAATTTACTAATAATTTGCTAGTAAGTCACTATGAAGCCACCACTTTTCATTTCTACTTTTTTTAAATTATATTCTGGTATATATTTGTATGCGCTCCACTTCGTTGTCCTTTTAGTTCCCCTATGACTGACACTGAGAAAACCACTGCTCCCCTTTGGCTCACGGATGTTATGTCCAGTGATCTAATTCTCCTCCTATGGTCCGGACAGCCAAGCAGTCCCTCCATAGAGGCCGATCTCATCCGATTAGTGGAGAACCTTCGAAGCCGCGCTGCTTCCGTGCAATTAGAACACGAGGAACGGCTGGAAATGTCAGCCCATCCGGCAGGAAAGTTTGCATGGATTGTCGCCGGATATCCCCAGTTCTCCACAGGTCTCTCACAGTCGGTCCTTACTGAGCTTTTGCGTGTTCTTAAGCCTGGTGGACGACTGGTGGCACGAGAAAAGATGGAGATAGGGGAGGTAGCATTGAAGCGAGCTTTAATCTTCAGCGGCTTTGTTGACGTCAAAATTGTGAGTTTTCTTATTTATGGTTTTTTTCTCAATAGTACATTTAAGATTCTATATATTATTTATATCCAGATAAGTATAAATCTTAAATATTATAAATGATTTAATAACGATGTGTTAGAAATAGCACCGTCATAATCAACACAGTAGGGTTCGCTCCAATCTATTGACAGCTTTCGCCATTATTCCTTGTTTCGCATAACCGCCTTGAATTCATCCAGTGTGATGTTAATGGTTTTTCGTGTGAAGGATGTCAAAATCCAAGGAGGTGCAACCATTTTGTCGGTGTCCATGTTACGGTCACCATTATTGAGAAATTCTTGGTAGGTTTTTCATATTTTCCAACAGTATCCAGTCAAGCGTATGCATCCTATTATTAAGTTTAGGCTTTGGTAGTTGGAAAGCGGGGGTGTCAACGCAGTCTTGGAATTATATATTCTTCAAGTAATATTTGGTTCGTCGCGTAGCGTACGCCTTAGTTTTATGATGTTTATCAATAAATAATCCACTTAGTAAGATTCATAAATATATTGTTAATTTTTACTGAGTCACCATGTCTCAGTTCCCTAAAATAGAATTCTTTATTGCTGCTCAAAAACTGAACTTTAGTGATAAATTAAACCTGCAGATATTTTTAATTAGTACGGTAGACAAATTAAGAAACTATTATTAGTATCGCTAAATATTATGTGACTCTAAAAAATTTCACTTTAGAAATATTGTTTTTTATGGTATACATATGTATATAAATTATATCATGATATGTGCATACTAATTTTCTTAACACAATTTTGAATATTTTAATCTATATCATTTAGATAAGAAATTATACTATATATATCTTGCAATTACATTAAACATTTTTATTATTATTATCTTTAGCACAAGTAGACTAGGCAGGACTATCATTAAATGTTTGTTTGACAAAATATTAATCTAACAATTTAATTGATGGGATGCAAAAAATAGATGTTTCGTTATTTTGTGCTAATGATAAATATTTTTACTTACAAAATTAATAGTAGTATGATCGTAAACCACTTTATAATTACATAACATTTTGTTTGAATATCAAGACTGGTTTCTTACTCCCTGCAAATTTTTTCACTCTAACCAAAAATTGTCAGACTCTTGAGGACGGCTGTATTGTTGTTGACGCCCGCGGCCCAGATTATCAACTTGGCTCCTCCGTAGCTCTCCCTTGGGCGAATTCTACCACTGCTACTACCAACGGTAGTTTCTCTGGGAAGCCACAACAGGTGTGGAGTTTGGCTGCGGAGGACATTGTTGAGGACGACTTGATCGACACAGACACTTTACTGGAGCCCGAAGACCTGGAAAAACCAAGTGGAGCTGCGCTAAAGGCAAGCGGTGGTGGGTGTCCACCACCCGCCGACGGTGGAAAGAAACGAGCTTGCAAGAACTGCACCTGTGGATTGGCGGAACAGGAAGCAGCGGGGGTGGATGCACCCAAGGCTACCTCTGCTTGTGGAAATGTTAGTTGAATCTGATATTCTCAATAAATTATTCTTTTTTACTAATTAATATCTGTTATAATGGTACATTGTGAAACTTTTGCATTTAGTAAAAGAGGATTTAATAGATAAAGTCGTATACAAAAACTCTAAAAATTGATTTGATAATGTTCAAATAATAATCAAAATTATACAGATTTTACCTTTAAGTTTTGAATGATTAGGCACGCAAATTTGAAATTGTTCATTCAAATATACAAAATTTCAATCTCCAAATTCAAAATGATGTGCTTCAAATTCGGCATTGGTAATTCAATTTCATAAACGTATAATATTTGTATACTACATATGTGATTTAATTACATTCAAATTTGGCATTATGTAATTCAATTTATTTAAATATTACCGTTTAAAATGGTGTTAGGAATACTATTTAGTTCTTATTTTTGGAGGTTTTTAGTTAGAAAATTTTAGTTTAAAGAATAAAAATAACATAACTAATTATATTATATTATACTACATAGGTATAGTAGGTATTTAAATGTTTCATGTTTTATCTGAAAGTTGAATTTAACTTCAGTTATATTGCAGTTGAGCTAATAAATGGATTAGATATTATAGTATGATAATAATTATTTCGATCGTTTATATAAAGTTTATACCTTATAAAAATTGTCCTATGATATTTTCAAATCTTCACCAAATTCTAACCATTATGCATACCTCTCCCAATATTCCATTATTTTTTAGTGTTACCTGGGCGACGCATTTCGCTGTTCAAGTTGTCCCTACGCCGGTCTGCCCCCCTTCAAGCCCGGAGAGAAGGTTTTGATCACAGAAAACCTGTTAAAGGCTGACACGTGACACCATTTGCTCGCATCCTTAATCAATAAATTGATCAAGCTTCACCAGCTACAGTCTTCACCATTATAAAACTGTTATATAAAGGAACTAGTTATGTACAGTTTAGATTATCTTCGTTATACATACTAATTATTGTATGTTTTCCACTGTTATATGTAAATCTCTTGCATGTTGATTGCTGCAAATGTTACTGCTTCACACTAAGACTTCATTCAGATTTCTCGCTCTGATTTTTTTTTTCATGTCTATTCACTGAATAACCACTGAGTAGACAGAACATCGTTTCTCTTGCAGTACTTGATTAATCGCAGCTATTACTAAATTATGTCTATCTAGCTGAGCATATGATTTTTGTAGATAGTTAACATTGTATAAAGTAGAAACTCATCTTTCATCTATAAAGATATTATTATGATTCATTTTCTATGAAATAAAGCTCAATGTAGCAAATTTTTAGTTATTTACCATTTACTTTATATGTCATGAACTCATGTTGAACTAATTATTTATTAATATGTAACTATAATGGTGAAATAAAAGTTCGTATTAAATTTAATATATGAATTTTCAAGTTATTCTTTTTACTCGCTCTTATTCTATTCGTTTATCTGGTATTAAATATATCCTTTCGGTTATAAACCGCGAAATAATTGTTTTATCAGTTAAAATAATCGGTAGCTAGAAATATTACATATTTACTTGAAATGAATGTAATATGTATTTGGAAATATATACATTAAAAACATACATTATATTGGAAAATATTTTTCTTCATATTGCGAAATTATTGCATACACAAAGTGTTGTTAATATTAATATATTTACTAAAATTAAATTAAAATGTTAGTACATAATTCACATACTTCATCTATTATCAGGGTTCCCCCGCATCAGGGAAAAAGCAGGGAAAATTACAATATGGGCTAAAATCAGGGAAAAATCAGGGAATATGAAAATAGGAGTTAAAATCAGGGAAAAA
>JAYRBW010149999.1:0-14399 GCA_036023295.1 Invenusta paracnida | reverse complement strand
AATTCAGGTTGACTATACAGAGAAGGTTGACCAAACAATGAACCCAATGGTGTGTAATCTGCATCTGCATCTACTTCATCATTATCATCGACTGAAGTATGTGCTTCCTCATCAATATCTGCTAACTTGTTGAAAACAGGTACAGGTATTTCGTCACAATGAGGAACTGGCCGTATTGCAGAGGAGATGCTAGGGTATGTCATGTATTGCTTGTTCTTTTTATTGAATCCTTTAACATTTACAAGGCAGAAGTAGCAATCATCTAGGTGGTTTTTTGGTTCTCTCCAAATCATCGGCATACCAAATTTGAGCTTAGCATTTTTTCCTTGAGACCATGATCTCAGAGTTTCGAGACAAGTCGTGCATACTATGTGAGGGGCCCAGTTTTTGTCTTGGTCTCCAAGCGGTACTTTAAAATAAGCAAAGTACAAACTCTTAACGAAGGGAGTTATGTTCCGTCTTTGAGGTGATAAAGTGAAGCATCCACAGATATAGCAGAATATATCTGGCTCGCTACAGCACTTTCTTCTCCGTGAGAATGTAGACATGGCTAGCTTATACAGATGTGTTCGGATTTAGTAAACAGCTATAATGGTGATTTAAAAAATGTTTAATGAGAGCAACATAAGTAAGCGCAAGAGCTACACTAGTGTATCGATTGGATTAAATAAAGGATATATTGATTAGCTAAAGGAAAAGCTGGCACACATCGAGTTATATATTAACACACGGTAAGTACTCGAGTCAAAGAGAGAGAGAGAGAGACATACATACATACATAACAGGAACACGTGGTATCATTATAGCCTTTTAATGTAAACATCAACGAATATTAAATATCAGATAGCACAAAAACTTAATGTGATGGGGCAAATCTAAGAATATATTCGGAATCAGCAGCCCAAACTCTATAAGAATCAGTTGTCAAAGTCCTTGTAAGAAAAAAAAATTGAAATTTTGTTAAACAGTGAATTATTGATGACGCCATCATACTAACTTTGAGCACATACATCTAACAAGAAGTTCATTTTCGAAGGTAAAAATGAGCAAATTTTTATTCGATATAAAAGTAGTTTTCGAATGATATATATTACTTAATATTTTGGTGATGTTAAATTTTTGGTCAATTTAGTCCAGTGGACCAAATAGAGGTTTGCCTAAAATGGTCCAAAAAAGTGTTTCCCAAGGACAAAATAATAGGGCTTTTTTAAATTGTTTTAGACACGTACCTGAACCTCTGTAACAAAGTTTAGCTTTATAGTATTTTTATAAGGTATAACTATTCTCCCGTACTATTTGGTGTGATTAAAAACTTAAGTATTCAATTACAACCCCATATAATAATACATATAAAATAAAATAAATATTATTTATGCAGAAAGGTAGCCATTAAATGCTATATGTTACCTCTAATTTTGAATAAATTTAGGTATCGGCTACAAAAGGCGATGAAAAAACGTGCCCCAAAGCACTTGAGGATACCTTCACACAGGTCATTGAATTCGCTATGTATGATTCAGCCGAGAATTTATACAAGCGTACTTTCCCGATTAAATGGGAATTACTTTGCAGGCAATCCCAATCGAATGATTCTGGGAAACCTAGTGATGACGAATGTAATATAAGTGATAACAGTATTTTAATTGAGAATAAAAATATACAATGTCCAGAAAAGGATACTATTATCAATAAATACACAACATTTTCGGATGAGAATGATAATTCTGTTACAGATGATAATAGTAATGTTTCTTCTGATACGTGTCAAACCATGACTAGGAAAAAATGCAACACAAAAAAACGTTTAATGAGTAAAAACAGGCAACTGAGAGAGTCTCACAAGAAAAGGAAGGCTTCTAATTCTTGTAGAGCTCATGACCTGTTTGACGATGAGGATATCCTGCGTAAAGCCAAAGAAATAGGTAGAAATCGGAAAGTTCGGAAACTTGATACCCAAAGCGTTCCAGAACCGACAGTTATCTTTATGGGTAAGTTTATATACGAATTTTAATAATATTTAGTAATGCGTCATCATTTATAAAGTATAATATTCATGAATCTTTAATATAAAATAATTCATTATTGACACTATTATGTGTTTTATCTTTTATTGTATTTTACTATCTTACAAATTCTGCTTAAAAATCATATTAAAAGAAATTGTAATACTGATAACATTACAACTTTATATTCTATGCCATACATGCAAGTACATAATAATTCTATTTCAATGTATGATTTTATCACTCAGTCTTAAAAATGATAGTGCATTAAATAGGATTTTAGTAATTTCATAATACTCTTCTAGTCAAACGTGAAACCGTTTACACTTTACTTTTTAAACTTTACCGAAATACCAAAAGTTCCAATATTTACACAGAAATACTAATACTTGTTCGATTTTTCTTAAATAAAGTTTTATTTATAGATTAGGCAAGATTAAAGATACAATGTATCAAAAAATGTGGTTTTGCATAAATTAAGCTAAACAGATTGAAGAAAACATGATAGTAAAGCAAAGTTTTACTAATCTACAGTTTGTATATAGTTTAAAATTGTATTGATTAAATCGGTTTTTGTGTGTTGTACTAAGAGCGTTGCATTATGGAACATAACGAATATAACTTTTGTCATTCACAGAAGTAGAAGGCTAGAAATTCCCAAGGAGGTTAGAAATAGATATAATAAGGATGAGCTATATGGAGTGTATTTGTACAAAGCCAATTAACCAATTTAATTATTTCTCATAGTATGAATATTACATTATTCTTATTAAAGCACATCATAATTATACATATGCGGTCAAACAACTTGTTAAAGTAATTACTTTGCATGAAAGATTAATCATTTATGAATGCATCGAGTTTATTGCAACTTTTCGACATACAGTGTGCAGCGATATTATCAAACCATATTGTGGACTTTAGGTAAAATCTAGCTTTGGTGAGGGCCGCAATAGTAAAATAAGAGCTCTTAACAGAGAGCTTCACCAACATATACACTGAACATCATAATGATTGAATAATATAGTTCTTTTTAGGACTAAATCATAATGATTGAATATTGGAAATTATTTCAATTAAAATAAGACGGACAGAATTTACAGTCAAAAGACAATGAATGCATAAAACAATAGATAAATATTTTAATATTTTTTATTTTTGTAAATTGAAATTTTTTCTGTGTTGCAAAAGTTATTATGTTCAGTGTACATATATCTATACTGGGCGTGTGTATTCACCAATAACTATTCACTTGTAGACACTTTAATACGGGTTTCTTACATGTATCTAGATCTATGGTAATAGGTCATTATTTACTTAGTTAAGCGAACTATGCAGTAGGAATTATAGGATAGTTGAAAATGGGGTGTTTTCAAACAGCTGCAGAGAAAAATATTTAATTCGATTTAAACATTGAGATGTCATATTTAACAATCCCCCTCAAACATCTATATGATGTGAAAATTTCATGAAAATCGGTTCGGTAGTTTAGAAGATATAGCACTTCAAAATGTAGCATTTTGGAACAATTTTTTCTTTCTTTCTCAGATTTCATCTAATTTAACGAATTTTGTATCTTTAATTTTATCCAATTTATGTGTAACTTCGTATGCTAATACAGTGAAACGAGAGGATTCAAAATAAATTAGAACTTTTCCGATTCGATGTCATGGAGCTAAGATAATTAGTTTTTATGTTCATGAATTGACAATTATGAAATATTCTTAAGAATTACACGTTCAGCGGTTCAGCGCAGTTAGTTAGTAAATCTGTCAAATCTCTTATTGGCTAATAAAATTGCTATTGGTTTTATTGTTCTCAATGCAAGTTGATTATTGATCACCGTCACAGTCATAGAGTAATGATTATACTCTAATGTATAATTACTCTATGGTCACAGTCTTATCGATTTAGAAAATACTTACACACTATAAAACTATATATAACTATAAAAGAATTTCAATATCTATGCGCGCTGTACTGAATGTTGAACATTCACTGAACATTCTTAATTTTGTGTACATAATAATATCGGCCTTATTGTAAATATTATGCGTCATTATGAATCATTTTTTAAAACATAATTTATGTATAATTTCTAAATGACATGTTTGATAAAAATATTGTTGACACAAAACGAAATGTTGAAAATATTCTTAATTTCTTTTTTAACTACTTTATTTTTAAACCAAAAATAAATTAGACATTTTTATCGCCAAAAATGGAAAAAAGTTGGTTAGCTAATCAAAAATAAATAAATTCACATTATGTACATAACGCAATATAACATAGATTCGTTCAAACCTTAAAATAAGTGAATAAAAAAGGTTAGCTTTGATTTCAAAATGTTTATTTTCTTGTTAGTTTGATTGAAAAATTGAATGTAAAATAAATTTTCATAAGGAATTTGCAAACCAAATATTTCCTCGCTACCTGATATTTTATCCTAATTAATATCTCATTTAAAAAGGGAAGATTTGTGAAATAATTCTATTTTACCAGCCACTTGGAGTTTATTCTCTGTTATTATAGTTATATTCTGTCTTTTAGTCAATACATTAATGTTGTATTCTCCATAGGCACTTGGGTGGAGTGTGTCCGCTGCACAAAATGGCGCTACTTAGAAGATGTTAATAATCCAGCCACGTTAGCTGAAGATTGGCACTGCTCAATGGAACTTGACCGGAACATAACTTGTACGACTCCAGAGCAAGATTTTGGTGACACCGAGGACTACACAGTATATAACAAGTTCACACTGGGATCTATTGTCTGGGCAAAAATGCCCGGTAATTTTTACTTCGCTGTTAACTCGTTACTAAATTTATGTTACCTTTTAAATAGATTTATTATACTTGTACTCGTACATTATAAGTACATTATATTAATGAAACATTATTTAAAAGGATAATTTTCAAATTATGAGTATTTTTACTAGAACTAAAATGAAATTGTGGTTATAATTTTCTTTTTTTGTTACTAATTCTTTATTATGGTGTTATATTGAGTTTGTTATTATAATAAAACAAATTTACACTGCTAGAAATTGTGTAGATTTCTATATAGAGATTGAGGACTACACTTTAAAAGGACAACTCTATAACTAATTTTATAATAAGAAAACATAACGTCATAACTAATCCAAATAACTTAAGCAATTTACATATCAGTATAATATATCAGTGTTTCTTAAATGTTGAGTACTGTAATCAGAGTGGCATATTAAAATTACAATCCCTTTAATCCTTCGTTTACTAAGGGGTTTGATTTTCAAGTTCTTGTGATTCTTATTATGAACTGTATTGGCTAATGACTTCAATGTAAATTCGTGTATATCTTCTTGAAGATTGTTTTGTGAAAGTATGGGATGCGTATCTGATAATATGTTATGCCCGTCGTCACACAGTCTGGCGTCTGAGGCAACTTGTTTTGACAAAAAATTCACTAGACATTTGGTTTGTAAATATGTTCTACATATAAGTCATGAATTTAGAAAAGGCAAAATTATAATTATTGATCGGGAAAATATATTTTTTGGAACAACCCAAAATGGCGTTCCTGGTAAAATACAGTATAGACTAATTTTTGTTGATTATAAAACATTTGATGATTTTTCAAATTAAAATTTGCTCTAAATATTTTATTTTATATGTATAAATGCCTTTACAGGCTTACATCACAGTTCCAGAAACAGGATTTATATAAATGCTTTAGATATTGTGCTTTCTGCTTGATTTTAATTATGTTAAAATGTTATAAGTCATTTAATTTGTCTGAATAATGTTTTTATACCATATTATGATGTTACTTCTTTAAAACATATTAAATTAAGAAACACTTGAATAACTTATTATGTAGGTTTGTATATTGAATAGCTTATATAAACATGTATACTGAAAAAAGCAAATATATTCATCATGCATGATAATATATAATTTATTAAATGATGCTGCTGTGAATATTCTCTGAATAATCAAACAATAATAAGTATGGAGTAAGTATGTATACAATTTTTTTTACAAGTGACTACTATTGTAAATGCATATTGAATTTAATAGTCCGGATCCGAAGTCAGGATGTTCCAGGCTGCCAACTGTGAAATACTCCCACACCATCGAAAAATCATGGTGCAACGATTCGAATGCTTGTTGTACCCATGGTCAAAGATCTTCTTTTTTTCATTGTACAAAACTGCGAAATTAAAAAAGACAACGTGTATTTTCGATGTAATGCTAATAGACAGTTTAAGATAGCATCTGCGAAAATCTTCTATGTGCTCCTTGAAGTTTGGATCAAGTTGACTGATGTAGCATGAATGACCCACTTTTGAAATTAAATGCTCGAAAAACTGCAACATAAGCCATCACTTAAATCGGTCCTATTGCTTCCAGAAGATTTACTTTCTACAAGAGTGTATGACTACTATTTCCTGTGAAGGAACCACCATGCATGACCTCTTTCAATATTGCATTTCTTCAGTCAGAGAGGATTGTCGGGCCACACATTGTTGTGGCCATTATACAATGTATACTCGCTAGACCGGTAAAAAAATATAATTCTGGAGGTTGCAGACATTCTAAAATGAGAGTATCTGGTTGGATACCATTACTCACAATAACTGGGTGGACTACGTTGTCAAAATATTTGGTTTCATATCTTTTTCTACCTTCATCCAAAATGCAGGCATCCAAAACCTTTCTCCAAAATTAATCTTTTAGCGATTAAACTGTGCGTAGTGCCCCCTCTTTAGCTGGTGTTACCAGCTGCATGGGGTGACAACTTCTATGAGGCATTAGGCCAAACAAAAAATTACGTAGTTTTAAATCGCTTAATATTGTATAAAGCGCTTGAAGTTCGTGTAAATTTGTGTTCAACCATAGTCGCTTCACATTTTCATAGTTTTCTGGAACTTGTGGGGGCGATAACAAAATAAAATTTTCTCACTCCAGAATTCTTCAGATACATCACTGCTACTCCTTTCTTTATAAGAATTTCTTTGCTTTGTTTCTATAAATAAATTTGTTTCTATAAATCTCTTCTGCCTAGTCTATATCAAATACTAATAAGCATATTTTCAGAAAACCAACTCCATCTATTCTCACTTTCACTAAAGCAAACTTCTTGTCTCTCGTTTTTCGACATGATTGTATTGATGAAATTATTGACATCTGAGCATAGTACTGTAGATCGTGTAAATTTGTCAACCTATAACATACATAGTTATTTTTTAGTATACTGAATGTCTTGCAGAGTAAAATAATTCATCTTGACAATGATTTATTTCATGCAATTTTAATTTCAAACCTGACTTATCTGCCTGGATGTTAGAAATATCCGCAACTGAAGCAAACTGCTTGATGAATGCCCTGAGGGTGAGACAGAATGTTAGCTGCCCTCCCTTTAATATTTGAAGGGAATTGTTTCATTGCCGGTCATTTTAGATCTGATTATTTCTTATGTAAGATGTTCAAGATTTCTTTATAATAAAAAAGTTATTTTTCGTAGATTATTAAGTGAAGTATTGGAGCAATCATGAGGTTTTCCACGACCAATGAATGGTACACATATCTCGTGTGTTATATCAATATCTCTTCTTCAATATTATCCATTGGTTCTTTTAAATCGGATGGTCTACTGCAACTTTTTTATCTAATGCCAATGGATTAGGGATGAACGGTTGTTCTTGCTATACCATAGAAAACATTGCATTCGCAACCATTTTCAGATGCAGATCTCGTCAAATAGAATTTTCAATCTGAGAATAATCAAACAGCTCAATATCTACAATTTTCTTCCATTTTCTTTATATTATAGCACCTAAAACCGACATGTACCGCAAATTCCAGTGTTAATTCTGTCATAACCAGTAATGATGTGCTTTTTAATTGAATTATAGAGTGTTATATTCTGCACATATTTATCTTTATTCATGCATATCAGACATACCAACTTGCAGTTTCTGTATGCAATCGTTTAGGCATTTCAAAATTTTATGAAAATAAAATTAATAAAAATCAATGAAAACCAATTCATAATGTTTAAATATCGTCCAAAATAGGTTACACAAAATAATTATTTCAGTACATTAAGCCATATACAAATATATGTATATCAAATAATGTATTCGATATCTATGCATTAGAAGCAATGAAAAGCTGAACATTGAATCATTGATTAACAAATAATAACAGTTAGTAAACAATATATTCAATAAGTCATTTAATTGTTTCATACTTCATTGTTATTTTAGAGAAGTAATTTTAGGTAAAAAATAACACCAACCAAACAAACGTTTTACACAATTGAACATATATGTATATACACTAAACCAAAAAAATGGAAACCCCAAATTGAATTAGAATAAAAAAAGTGTTTTAATATTGAATAATTTATTATACAATATATACTATTATAAAATCAATTATGTACAGAAAATTAGTATTTCGCATATCCGCCATTCGCCTGCAGTAAAGTTCGAATCTGTCGTGTCTCACTATCCGCCAAATTCTGGATCACGCTAATAGGCAAAACTCCATTCCTACAAAAGAAAGTTACGAAACTCATTTAATGTGCTAGTATTTCTTTTTGTCACGCGATTTTGAAAGATATCCCTTAAGTGTTCGATCGGGTTCATATCAGGAGATCGACTAGGCCATCTAATTGTCCTAATTCCTGCATTACGCTTGAATTCATCGACAAACTCGATTTCGGTGAAGAGTATAATCGTCCATTAGCAGCCAATTTTCATTTAGTCCCAAAGTTTGGCCAGTAAATGGAAGAAGGCGGTTATGTAGAATATTTCCATAAACATCTGTATTAACACGTTTACAAACAATTAATTCAATTAATACAATTAATACAATTAATAATTAATTCCAGCTCAAACCATATTACTCCTTCCTCCAGATGCTAAGGTTTAAACAACATTTTCTTTTACCCATTCTTAAAGGAGTTCTTACCAAACACGAATCCTGTTATCTGTTCTTACTAACTTGAAACGACTCTCATCTGCCTAGATAACTCTTCGTCACTGAATTTCTCGCCAATGAGTATGTGCCATAGCCCATCGCATACGAGCAGCAATATGTACTGGTGTAAGTATTGATCTTTTTCTAGGTATTCCTCCATAAAGATTTACTGCAGCTAAATGGCGTCGTACAGTTTGCACTGATGGTGGATTTTTTTTTCAGAAACTTGATGTTGCAAAACTGTTGAAGGCATCGATCGATTCAGTCGAGCAGTTCGAACCAAAAGTCGATCTGTTTGGATGGAGGTACATCGTGAACAGCCATTTTCTCTCGGCTATGTCCAGTAGAACCATGCGCTTCGTACTACTCACTGTATAATATTTGAAACTGTCCCTTTTCCTTTGTTGAATTCTCTCCCAATTACAGAAAAACTCACTCCAGCTTTACGGATCCCCACCATTTGGTTTCTAATAGCATCTGAAATATGAAAAGGCATATTAAAACTACTATACTATGCGTGTGCTGTTACAATTTATGTTGCTGCTATTCGATTTATATGATACATACACATACACACACACATGTAAGTATACAACTAATGTACATATACAAGTATATTTAACTACATACTGAACTATATTCACTTGCGCAATACAATTCAGCACTCTGATAGTTATAATTAATCAATAATTATTAGGGTTTCTATTTTGTTGATCTAGTGTATATATCATTTTTTTAATAGTTTCTGGAACTGTGGTCGTAGTATATAAAGCACTTATACAAATTAAATGTTCAAATTTATGTTTATTCTAAAAATCATCAACTCTTTTATAAAAAATTAAAATGCTGTATTTCACCAAGTCCACCATTTTGAACTTAAAAAAATGTCCCACTTGATAATTTTAATTAATGCGTTTTCCAAATCCATGATCTATATGTAGATAGATAACATATTTCCAAACCAAATGTCTAGTGAATTTTTTATCTAAATAAGTTATCTCAGACGCACTGTGATCTGATGCATCCCATATTGAATAATCTGATTTTGTTTTTAAAAATCACTAAAAAGGGGATAAAATATATATTTTACTCACAAATGTTATATTTTCTAAGGTTGCACTTTTATACTCTTGGCTTACTTATAAACAGGGCTAAGTATTTATATTCTAAAATAAAATAGGAATTTTAAGAGCACAAAAGAGGAAGATGAAACAAAAATGTCACGAATGTCACCTTATAACATGTAAGTAATGAACATTTGATAGAAATATGTATACTGAGTGTGCCCGTGAGTCAATATTGACCTAACAAGTTACCCAGAGACATGTTATGCTGATTATTGTAAGTAAATATAATTGAGTTTTTGAAATAAATTATTTACGTAACTTTTTATATGACCAAAATGAGATTTTTTTTTTCAAAAATGTGAAATATTCATGTTTTGGATACCTACTTGGGTTATTTTGAAGGACAAAAGAACAAAATTATAGATTAAAAAAAGTTGGTATTACTGAACTCGCAACAAAATTCTGATTAAAATCATTGCGATTAATAATTATTTAGGACCTCTTACTTTACGTTTACGTAAAGTAAACATAAGGTAGTGAAAAGCTCTGTAAACGAAGGGTTAAATACTGTAAATATAATAACAATATATTTTTAATTGAAATTTTTACGAAACTTACCTTAACTTTATGAAAAATCTTATTAAGCCTTTTTACCAAAAAATCTTACAGTAAGCCTTTTTTTGTCTTATTTGCCATGAAAAACTGTTTTTATCTGTTCCTAAACAAAGCGATAAATAACGAGTTTCTAAATTACTCTCTAAAACATAGTTATTATTAAAATATCTCTTATTCAAAAGCATTTGTTAAGATTTTATTAAAAAGAGTTTTGTTAGGCAGCACTTTGTATATAAAAGAAGTACTACGGTATTCATAAATTCAGCGGTATATTTTTTTCTATGTCCGGTTCTTTATGTTACTGGCTTGCCCAATGGTTTGCCAACTAACTCTGGGTTTTCGAAAGAACTGCAAATTTAACGCTGACCACTCTTTTAAATTCTGTCTGGTCAGGATATTAATTCCCTGAACTTGCAGCTGTCACGTTCTTGTGTTTATTTAACGTCTCATAACGTCTCATAGAAACCGTTTATATAATCATTGACACATTGGGTAACCTCTTCAAAGATCCTCCGATTCCTCCTTCTATCCTTATGAAATCTCTGCTAATCAGCACCAGAGACATAATTTTCTTTAAACAATATTCTCTACCGACGAAGTCGCGATGGACTCTCGTTTTGGCCCAAGACTAGCGAATATTTTTCTGAGTTAACTTAAAAGAATTGATTAAAGTTGACATTCACGAAAACACTATCTTCTGCCGATACTATTTTGATAATTCATTCCTATCTCTATTATTTTCTATAATAATATGTAAATGAGTTAGTAAACTTTATTAACACAGATTGATTATATGAAAAATGGCAAACTTAGAATAAGTAAGATTGTGATAAAAATTATAGATCCTTTTTAAATTTTAATTACTACAATAAAAAGACGAATTAAAATACTCTTAAAACATTTTTTTCTATAATGATATGTAAATGAGATAGCATGATATATACTTGATTTTTTTAATGATTGAATTATGTTGACCACAATTGTAAAATGCAAAATGTTTTCATTGGAATTAGTTTAGATTGATATTCTATGTATATATTTAAATTTCTGTTTCTTTTGTAAAAAATAATACTACGAGCATTGACTAAATGATAAACAAAAAAACCATGGAGGCCAGAGATTCGATGAATTGCATATAGTTGAGACTTCAAAAGATTTAAATTCAAAGGTTAATGTACCAGATCTTTTTAGAGTGTGTTTTCCCCAGGTAACAGCTGCTTAAAACTTTTCTTCTGAACGACAAAACAATTATATCTCTTGAAATATGCAATTCTTCCATATGTTACTACCTATCTGAACGAGCATTTGAAAGATGACTTTTTAGTATTATAAGCTTCAACGAAGTAAGGCCATTTGGCAATTGTTGTATGATGGCAGTAGATTTATTAGATTTTAAATTTGGATAAATTTAATGCGGCATCGATTGCACTAATGGTTGTAAAAACATTTAACAATATATTTAGATTAATCGTTTTATAACATTTCTTTAAATAGTTGATATTTAATTTTAAGATTTTTCAGTATATTTTGATTCTGATAAAGTAATACATTTTAGCTAAAAAATGATTAACAATATGCTCCAATAATACATGAATTTTATAACAATATAGACATTAATTTTTATTCTACATATTACGGTACCCAAGCACCTAATCCCTTGAAAACCCTTGCATTTTTTGCGGTGCCTCTTAAAAACCCACTAGCCAAATAATTTGATTCAGTAACTAGTATGTGTCCAGGCTGGCATGACACTATAAACTGTCAGGTTTGTACATAATATGTACAAACCTGACAGTTTATAGTATATTATGTACATATTATGTACATATTACATATATTATAACTTTATCCTATATTAGCTATTATAAATTCAAATGTTATGAACATTTATATAACATAAGAATCAACAAGGCTAAAAAAAGAATCTGAAAAATTGGCTGTCGATGCACAATTGAGAGGTGCTGACAAACATTAAATAGGGAAATCAAATGCATTGAGACATTCTGCAAATGAAAAACAGCTTATATGATTGAGTCTATTATATAGGACATTTATTCAAAAGTGAAACTTATCTACGAGTAAATAGCTTGTTTTACATACACATTCCTGACCATTATGTTTTTATAGTATTAAATAACCCCTAGTATAAATTTGTAAGTACTTGACTTTGTAATAATTAATGACGCATATTAATTCTCATTTAAATAATAATCATGACTTTCATTTTATCTTTCTCATTTCAACTCAATCTTATCTATAAACCCCTTGAATAGCGTGGAAACCCTTATATTACCAAATATTAAATTATTTTCACCGTAAAATAAACTGCGATTTTGTTTCTTACTGGGTCGCATCACCACTACTACACACCGTATAACGCATAAACATGTATATGTACAGCTAAACGTATCTCAACGCTGTAAGCTGTCGAAACATATTTTATCTGTTATGCGGTGTCACATGCTTTTCTGCACCTAACAAAAGAACAGCGTTATATAAATTCGTGCTTCTATTTTACTAATACTTCTTCTGGACCAGGCTAACTATGGTTCCTAACTATGGTCCCCAGGAACTGAACCATTTTTTTGTGTTTTGGAAAATTATCTTTTAATTAAGTAATACTAAATTCTATTTGCATTTACCAGCTCTTCGTTTTTCCTTTATAATGATGCTGTAAGAGAACTATAGTTTAATTTAAATGTACTATTAAACTATTTTATTACTTAACTTAAGGTTGGCCATGGTGGCCTGCTATGGTTGATGAAGATCCTGACAATAAATCTTGCTTCTGGCTAAAAGCTCTGAGTGATGAGGTCAGCAGCTACCATGTGACTTTCCTTGACGAAGAGGTGAGCAGAGCCTGGATTGAAGCGCGCTCTATACGTCCATTTTCTGGTGTAAAGGATATGAAGGAAATGTCGGTATGTTTCCTAATAATTTCGTATTTCTACTGTATATAATTATGCTTGGTAAATAGCATCACCTTGTTATATAAGTTCAAGAAATTAAACTGATTGTAATTTTATGTAAACGTCTCGTAATTTATTATTAAAAATTATTTAATTAACAATACAATATAAATGTGGCTTTAGACGCTTAGTAGTAACAAATAATTTAACTTATTGTATTTTTAATATATTTATAAAATCTGTTATATTGTCTTTGTAATCGAAACTTACACGACATATTATGTTAATATATTTTATGCATATTTACAGTTACTTATAATTATTGGTAGTAAAACGTTGAATATTAAAACGACATCATTATTTATTTTGTAATATTAGTATTGATTGTCAGGGACCTTGGCAAAATTAGCGAAATTGGCTGTGGGGAAGGGGGGGGGCATTTTTTCATTTTTGCGCCCACCCCTACACAAATTTTTATCACAGTTTGAAATTTTGATTAAAAAAATGAAGTAGTATATATGTCAAATATATTGAATAGAACATTTTAAAACTCTCTCAATGAAACAAATAAATGTAGGTATATTAGAAACCAATAGACATATAATATAAACCAATGTCCGAGAATTAATTTAATTCAAATGATAATGTTTCTGTAATAAATGTGTAGACGTATATATCTAATCACGTCAATATGTGAGCTTCGAAAATATAGTGTTTAGCATAAATAATTATAAATACATTACTAACTACATAATTACTTACATTACTAATTTAGTAATAATCTACTCGAGTCAGTTAATTCAGGTATATGTAGCTATACAATAATTGAAAGTTATT
>JAYRBW010149988.1:0-14400 GCA_036023295.1 Invenusta paracnida | reverse complement strand
TCCAGGACCAGGTTTTACTATTTCCTCTCCAATTTTCCAGGACCAGGTTTTACTATTTCCTCTCCAATTTTCCAGGACCAGGTTTTACTATTTCCTCTCCAATTTTCCAGGACCAGGTTTTACTATTTCCTCTCCAATTTTCCAGGACCAGGTTTTACTATTTCCTCTCCAATTTTCCAGGAGTGTGGGCGCCCTGTTATGGATGAATAATTATTATTGTAACAATTTTATGATGTGTATTAACTGATGCAAAACATGCAAATCACACATGCTATGCATGTACCCTCATGTCATACTAAAAAAGATGACATTTTCCATTTTAAATCATGCCCAATCACCCTTTGGCTTTGGATTGAAGCCTAGACGCTCAGACAAAGATCTACCTTTTGGTTCACAATATACGATTTTTAATATTATTTACTTTGTTGTTCTTTACCTTAAAATTGGGAAATTAGAGAGATATTCATGACAAGTATAACTTCCGTTAATGGCGGCAGTGTAACGTTCAGCACCTAGCGTTGAGTCCCAAATTATCCCGCGCTGGAGGTTGTAACTAAGGTTAGACCACCGCCAGACAATCAGAGCACTTAAAAGGTTCCCGCTGAAAAAGCGGGATGGATAACATTTAGAAACAACGAAGATGTAGGTAGGTATATCGACATTGTTTAACTATTAAGGCGCATAATGAGAAAATCAGAAAAGAAACTCACAGCTTCGTGCGTTAGCAGCAAGAGACTAGTCGAGTGGAGTTGTCATTGTACTGAGCTGAGAACGCTTTACGGCTATAAAAGGTAGAATATAGTATTCTCTAGGTTATTGGTCAAGCTTCATCGCCTCTTTTAAGATTTAATTCGACTCATGAATTTATGGAATTTTTCATGAAACAATTCATCTTCCGAAAAAGTTGGCTATGGATCTTTAGACATTTCTAACCTATAAAATTCATAGTATTCCCTTCGTGATCAACATCATCACCGCCGCGGGCTGCATTACTTCTGGGGCTATATATGCTCACTTGATCAACATCATCACCGCCGCGGGCTGCATTACTTCTGGGGCTATATATGCTCACGTGATCAACATCATCACCGCCGCGGGCTGCATTACTTCTGGGGCTATATATGCTCACTTGAAAGCACTTACCGACTTGTAGAATGGATTGTCTTGTAAACAAATTGAAGTGGATTAGCCATGTGAAATTGGCCATTATTTTGTATTGGCAAACATATATCGTCAGAAGAAGTATTCCAGCTAGTCTCGGGTGATATCAGCTCGACTGGACACGGCATTATTTGGCGATCTTTTTCTTATTACTACAATTCCGGCATTAATTGGCGATCTTTTTCTTATTACTACAATTCCGGCATTAATACCAGCTTTATGTCTCTTTGGCTAACTCTATTCATGATTCTAACATTCAATTTACTTATAAAAATTCTTGTGATAATAAACAATTGCTTTTCTACTTTAAAGTTACATAGTTTATTGAATAATGTATTTCCTTCTGAACTTTTATTTAAAACATTGCTGTGGCACTTTTCTAAGTGTTTTGCCCAGTTAAAATGCTGCCATATTATCAACCATTTGCAAACTAAAGTTTGATGGCCAAATAAATAGTTGGCAAATAATTGGAGGTCCATCGTTAGCTAGCCATCTTTTAACTATCTTTTTATTGCCACTCTATGGCCAAACATTTGCCACCACGGCAAACCGAAACAAAATAAAATGTAGTAAGAACGAATGAAGTAAATTGTAATGAAGTTATTACTTGATTTACAATATTATTTAACATATTTATTCCATTAAAATTTATTTTATATAACTTTTATCTTCTTTATGACTTGTTGGTTACGATCTTTTATCAAATGTAAAATATATTATTTATCATGTAAATATAAAATAATGCGATTATAAACAAGTCATTTGTATAATACCTACATAAATGTATAACTTATATATAGAATGAGCATAATTGTGTGTATAAAATACACAGCCATTCGTCAAAATCAATAAAAAGCAAATCTCAATATGAGGTGTATTACTGTATGGTATTACTTGAATTTCGAAACATTACCTAACAGCAGGTAATCTGCACATAATATAATATTGTACAAAATTCACAAAATATATAAATAAAGATATTTTTAGATTATAGGCAATTCTTATCTTAACAAGGAAAAATATAAAGTAATCGACTATACTAATTAAAATAAGTGAGTTATATAAATGACCTATATTGACCTACATAGCTTTCTACGTTTTCATGCCAGTAAATAAATATCGAACAACCGACTGACCAATGATATTGAAGCAGTAAAATTTAAATTGGGTTATTCTATTATTGTCTGATTATAGGTCTCATATATCTTAAATAATGCAGTTATAAGGAATATATGGAGAGACGGGACCCAGACAAATCAATATTTCTTCCAAAGCTATATTAGTATCAATTCGCGCCTGTTCTGCATTCATTAACAACGGCTGCTGGCTTTTGTAAATCGTTAAATGATGCTTCATAATTGTGTGGTGTTGGACATTGGACACTGATTTATTTTACTACACACAAAACCATTTCTTTATTCTTTGACAAACAATCAGGGTAAGAATGGGTATAATAAACCACAGATCTTTCAGATAAGAGGGATGGTGGATGATCGAAAGTTGGCACTATGGGGTGAGGGCGGATTTAATATAAAACACGACATCTTTTGTGATTAGTGTCGTCACGTAGAAAGAGTGGTTTGACATAGTATCCAGGGAGTTTGACATCGTTTCAAGGGAGTTTGATATAGTTTCAAGGGAGTTTGCCATAGCATCCAGAAAGTTTAAAATAACATCCAAGGAGTAGTCAATTGACCAAGTTAAGTAACAAAAATATGTCCGGTGAAAGTACAGATATGACACAGATATTAAAATCAGATATTATTAAAAGTCTCAGAAAATTTAAGACATGTCTGAAAAGCATAATTCAATCGATAGTAACACATTAAGTCAAGATTGACACGGAGCTTCTTGGTAAGACTTTGATACTATGTGACATATAGTATAGTTGTGTTTTTCACTTCCATTACAAAATAACACTCGGATTAGTTGAATACCACAAAATAATGACATTTAAATGCTTCAAATATATATCCGATTGAATAAATATTATAAGCAACACATACTTCATAAGTTCATCAGTAATGAAATAAGAAATGGAGTATATACCATCTCTGATTAGTTAACACGTCAATAACAATAAATAGATATAAATAAGTAGTGCAATATAAATTATGTTTGCCTTTATATAAAGGTGCATGTCGTTTGGAAAACCATCGACAATTATGATTCTATTTATGTAAAAGAAAATATTGCATGAACAGGATTTCAGACACGTCTGAGTTTGTACTCGCTTGAGTAGAGAGCGACGGAACAAAGATTTCAAACATTCCATTTTCATTAGAACACAAAATAAACTGTGTATATATGTTGTAATATTGTTGATATAAATTACTTAGTGAGTAATATTGTAAGAAAATAAGCACTACATTAATTTCAAAGTATAATTCCACAAGAAGCAATCAATCCTCAGTTTTGTATGTGGCATTTTACTGTCAATCAGACTGAGGACGGGATGATTGACATTACCTTAGTCTGCATCACTCCGAGAAGTTCGTCCACGCGTCTTTGACCTGATCCCGGCTCCAACAATTTCTGAGAATTCAAACAGAGTAATAAAACTTATTCCAAGCCATAGTCCCATTATTCCGCCAATATTTGCCACCAAGGTGGGAAATGACACTATAAGGTCTTCTGTTCTAACAATCGCATCTAAAGAGTTGGCATGAATGGAAATCGAAACGAACGGATAGGTGGACATATTTTGAAATCCCATGGCTGTATAATTCTTCACAGCGCCATTCAACTCTAAGCCGAGTGATTTTGTCAAACTGTTGAGCTCCTTGATCTTTCGAACAAATACGTTTTCACTTAGGTTGATATAAGTAGGCCATTTATTAACATTTATGGAGTATTTATGATACTTTTGCTGGCACCTAGGAAGACAGTGTTTGCTAGTTTGTTGTTTATATTTGTAATGGCATAAATGATTCTTATAAAAGCTCGAGGAATTGATATAATCATTGATTTGTGATTTATTCATGTCTCCGTTGACGAATGCATCTACAAAGGATTTGTTGAGATGATGACAGAAATTGTGCGTTTTGATAAAGTTCGCCGGCACCAGGAGCGCTTCATCAAGACAGTGGCACATCGAGAATATCATCTTTTGTTTGTTTATTTCATTACACAGATCAGCCGTATATGTGAAGTTTTCTATCAGAAAATCAGATCCTCTTTCTTTTTGCCAAGCCAATTGAAACACTTCCTCAGTGTGAGTAGCACACGGATATTTTGGAGAATTGTGAAATATACTTTTTTCCATATTTACGCCAATCTCAAGTGCACTCCCTGTGTGCGCCTGTATTATTGATGTTATTCTACTTGGTCTTGTTTCCTTAGGATAGATTGCCACCATGTATCCGGAATATTGCTCATCCTGAAAAATTAGATGGAAATTATTGCATTATTTAAACTCGTAAGAGTAGAGATTATTACGATAGAATTGACAGGAAATGAGACAAACAGCAACAATAGTTTTTGTGAAAATGTTGCACTTAATATAGGAATCTCTCGTTTAAATAGTAAATAAATGTGACTTTTGCTTAGACTGAAAACATAAAGTTTCGTGTAACACTTTATCAATCCACAATAATTGGGACTTGGTAAAGTGTTACCCGAAAATATGCCAATACATCACAAATTTATATTTTCAGCATTAGTCGGTCATATTTCTTTAACTGTTTAATATTATAATTTTCATAATATGTAGGATATATTTAGATAACTAGTATAGTATATTGGTACTTTTATTTTGTAATAAATATCAAATTTATATCTCACAACGCTAAAATTATTTTAATTTTGGCTTTTAATTATTTTAGTTTTTAGTTTTAATTGATTTGTTATTTTTTATTGACAATTAAACAATTTTGGTGCATTATGTGAAAAAAGTGTGATTTCAAGGTTTATACTTTAAGTAAATTCAGAAGTTCATGCCTCAGAAATTGTTTATATATAGCGTGTATTTTAAACTCAAATATGAAAAAGATTTGTTACAAAATAACAGTTGAACGATATAGGTTTGTTATTATTTATCATTAGGTATACCTATAGTCTCATAACATATTGTAAATTTAAAATATACTGAATACATTTAATTTATCATTATAGAGTTAACAAATACTATCAGCATATCAAATAGTTTAAACGAAATAATATCTATATATATACATTATGTATGTATATCGTCTTGACTATTGCCACTCGCTAGGTACTCAACTCTTACAATGCTTCAACTATTAAAAAACTCCCAAGTATACAGAACTGCTGTGCTCGCGTCGTTAAACGACTGCCTCGCATGGCACCGACCTCCTCTGCAATTCGTCAACTACATTGCCTACCCATCAAAGAGCGCATCATCTTCAAGTTATGCTGCCTCGTGTACAAATGCTTGCATGGTTCTGCGCCGTCCTACTTGAAGGAACTGATTTCCCCATGCCACTCTGCCTCCACTTTTATTGATCTCCGTTCCCAGTCAGCCGTCTGTCTCCACCAACCTCGCTACCGTCGCCGCTCTGCACAAGCTGGTTTTTACTTTTCTGCTCCCCGTCACTGGAACGCTCTGTCTCCTGCGTGTCGTAGCGAACTAAATTTTTCCTTGTTCAAGCGTAAATTAAAACATGAATTGTTTAACATTTAGACTTCCTCTTATGCAGCTTTCATTATTTAATTATCTTTAATTTTGTATTTTTCTATTTATGCTATTTGCCAAGTTTGTTCAGTTCCCGCTCTTGAATGTTCTATTTCTCTTTTCCCACTTTGATTGTATTTTTATCACAGATAGTGTGGTTAAATTAAATAATAATAATGATAATTATGCAGATACCTTATCTAGATCTCCAGCACGAATGCACATGAAGAGAAAGGCGAGAAAGCGGTCTTCATCCTGTCTATCTGAGTCGATCACTTTCCCTTTACCTGCGAGGGGTCCGTCCGGGCTCTGAGGGGGGAATCGAATTCCAATAAAAGTAGAAATACAAATAGTACCCTGAAACAAAGTCATTAGAAATAACAAATGACTGATAATGAAAAATTAACTTCGACAAAACAAAGAACAAAACCAAGAAACAAAAATATAGACAAAATTATTTTCTAAACCTAGTCATTTTGTTTCCACACTGATACCATGATATAAATACCTAACCCTAACACCTAAAAATAGTCCGTACCAATTTAGAGCACTATATCTTCAATTTCAAAATTTTATTAATATCGAAGTATGATGAATATTAGTTTTCTGAATTTATATTTTAGCAAATAAAGTACTTAGATAAGCATTCAGTTTCACAACTGAATTTGTAATACCCATAATAATACAATCTTTAAATTATTAAATATGTAGTATCTCAAACGTTTATATAAACTAAAATCCATTTCTAGGTTCTGTCCAAATACTATCATAACAAAAGAGTTCCTACCAAGTCGGAGACAATATTATTATCTCTGTGGGCCTTTTCTGTCGCATCCAAATAATACCGAGTGTTCTCCCTGAAGTCGAACAAAACAAATCATTTTCAATATTAAAAAAAATGACATTATTTTATAAAGACAAAAACTCAATAAAAATAACAAACATTGTCTAAGAAAAGTATGTATTTGAATGATTTTAATTCACCATAGTGTCATATGGGATGCAAATTGCTCTTCATTCTCCGTGGTATTGGCCATATTTTCGTTGGCGATCTTTTCCAGCCAGTCAACAATTAACTGAAATGTTGTAGATAAGAGAACAACGTTATACTGTGTACAATCAAAGTTTTATGGAAATATTGTCTGTACAGGAAAACAGCTACATTATAGTATTTCAGCAAACAATATAATTATAGTATAAGATTAAACGAGTTCATTCTTAAATTGTCATTATCTAGTCAATGTTAAATTAAATTATCAGAAAATAAACACTTTACACAATCTATGTATCAAAGTAAACTTATATTACTTGCTAAAGAAACTAAAACTTTAAATAAATGAATGGAAAGATTACTGATATTGTAGTGAATATATCAGACAATATAGTGATAACATCTTTATAAACTTAATTATACTCGTAATAGTACTGACCTGTGTGAATTTAAACCTACATAAAGCTGATTGCAATTATTTAGAAATAACAGTACACATATTAAGAGACACACATTGTATAATTATTTATCTAATAAATTTAAACTATTGGATAGAGAAACATTTAAAGCAGAGTTTTCACTCTAATTTATCTTAAATGAAAAGCGATGCAAATTTCCATCGATAGAAAATAGTTTCTCATTTGATTAAATTTAACATAAATGGGAGAAAATGTAGAAGTACAATTTATGTTTGTTAAAATTGTACTTTGGGGCTAATTAATGACACCCAGTCAAAGTTTGTGAGCGTCTTTCAAACTATATGCGAAATTCAAATTATTATACACGGTAAATTTTTTATAAATGTCACCATTATTTTTGTATTTGAATTTCGCGCTGTGTTTAAATGAGCGTGCAAACTATAAAATTATTTTAATCTAACGAGTGCAATTTTAACTTTTCTAGTAGAAGAGTCGGCAGGGGGGCAGGGGGTGAATTCTTTCCCCACTACTATTATTTCAAACTTTTTAAGAGAGAATAGAGCAGTACTGAACTCTGCATACCAAATACATTAGAGTGAAGTGCTATCAATAATTACTTTACGGTGTAGATAATAATACGTATGTCATTGTAAATAGGTCACCTGAGCTTCGCGTAATTCCGAATCACTTTCATAGAGAAGGTTGATGACATCCCGCTCTGACTGCTTGGCGTCCTAATTAAATGAAGTAAAATATTTATATCGAGGCTTAATAATCAGTAAAGTTCTAAATAATAATCAAATTAAAATAATAAAATACTGTAAACTGTTATTTCACAGTGTATTTCCTCATAATATGACAAATTGTATTTTATTGAAGGTCAGGTTTGGGGTATTGATCGATTTTTAATTATTATTTGGGGTTTTGTTTCAAAGGAAGTGTTTAATTTGAATGTTTGAGCTATTATTACTATTTTGAGTTTGACATTGTAGAATGTAACAATCATTTTGTTGAATCATCAGAGATGGTTTATTCAATAGTAAGTATGAGACAGGGAAGGAGTGGTGTAATTTTACGCTGAGCTATCAAAATTACAGATCAACTAATGCTGAGACCAAAGAATGATTAAAGTTTTGAATAAAAAGTAGAGATAGGAAATCAAAGACTAATTCTAATAATTAAGTACTGTTACTTAATAAAATAAATTAGACAGTTACTCAAAAAAATAAAATCGACCTAGAAGTAAAAATGGCAATGTAACATCTGATCAGGAAAACACTCCAAACCGGACAGATTGTATAGTGCATGTAAATACCATGTAGTCCTTATTCCGATCATCATCCTCCATGCGTGCGTCAGTCTCAAAGCGGTCCTTATAGAGTGTATAGAGGAGAGCCCAGGTATGTTTCTCTAGAGACAGGAAATTGTACAGGGCGTCCATGTCCGACATACTGTCAGGGTAGGGGGCAATCACCAACAAGGTCACTCATTACGTATCGCAAAGGATACACATTATGCATACTTATGTAACACTCAACATGAAACGCTTGTCAATATGAAAATATCAGTAATTCCAAAAATATACTGTAGATCAAAAGTTACCAGGTTACCAGAAAAATGTACGTTTTTGTTGTTTATAAACCCGATATTTTTTCTTGAGGAAGGTAACCATGATTACGTAACACCTTGAATTATTTAAATAATGTAGTCACAAAGGAAGACAGCGATTAAAATGTAAAGACTTTACTAGGAGACTTTGTGGTAAAGACCAGGAAATGTTAATAATGACCCTATAACTAAAACTGCGAAAAAGAATAGCGGAAACTCCAGTAATTAGGTATGACCTTTCCGAAATCCTAGAAGAATACACAATTGAAATAAGAAACCGATTTTCAACACTCAATACCTTTGTTACAATATGCAAATGATACAGAAATTTTTCGGAATACAGTGAATGAGCTTAGTAATACATTGAAGGCAGTAAACAAACGTAGCGTAGTATTCGGTCTGAAAATGAATGTAACTAAAAAAAATAACATAGTGTAGGAAATAGACAAGTGCAGGCAAGACGCAGTGAATATTAAGATAACTGAAGAGCAAGTGGAGTGTGTTGACAAATTTGAATACTTGGGATCATTGGGAGCAAATGGAAATTGTTCAACGGAAATTCGAAAGCGCTTGACAATAGGTATGAAAACAGTTGAACATCTGAAGTATCTATAGAAGGGAACCAATAAGACACGTAAACTCAAAATTATACGGCCACTGGTGTTCACCGTGGTAATCTATGGGTGTGAAGCTTGGACGGTCACATCAGCAGATGCAGACAGAATTGGAGCTTTTGAGCGGAAGTAGCCAGAATGGCCAGATTGGCTGTTACATTTTACACAATGGTTAAAGCTGCGCTATTTTGGTCATATAAAGTGACACGAGAGTCTAGAAAGAACATTCTTGAAGGGAAAATTGAAGGTAGAAGAGGCCGAGGACGACCGAGGATGAGTTGGGGACAGGGAATCAAAGACATGCTCAACATGGATCAAACAATAGCAGGAAGAATGGCAAGGAGCTCCTACCACCGCCCCCAGAAAAGCCTTAATGATGGACAGCCACAAAAAAATACCAAATTTAATTACCAGTCTCAGAGAATGTAAGAAAATTCATTAATTGTATCAACAATGAGCTGTACTTACAACTAATGATTTAAAGTAAAAAGTAAAAAGAAGAGATCAATTATGTAGATCTATTATATCCCTTTTGTCATTCAATTTGTGGACAATTGCCACATAGCATTTTTTCTAAACATAAAAAAATCTGCAAACTAGGGGCAGATCCAACTGTTGCGTATCCATAAGCAATTGAACGATGTTATTGCAAGCCAAAAATAATGTATCGGATCAAATTAGTAGTAAAAGGAGAGCAGTTGATCGAAGAAATTGTCCAAAACTCTAAAGTTTCTTACAAAATTTTAACATATTCAACAGCTTATTAGATTAATTTGACACGAATGTATTAACGTTTTTGGTTACAAGTTTATCAAATAAACTACTGAATAGTGCATTACTCGCAAATTTTACTGTCATTACTAACGTGACACATTTTAATTGTTTTTTTTATTTAGGAAATTATCTTACTCTTATTTCAATGCGTCTAAGGATGACATTTTCTATAGATATTGAGAATTTAAGCGAAAATGAACACATTTACTGTATCTACTAATCAATATCCCTAGTATAATATGGTCTATCTATTTCTACATATACCGTATCTTAAAATGGGTTACCTACCCTGTTTTACTAGCCAAAAGAGGGACATTGATTCTCTGAAGTAGTTGAACAGTATCGGCACAGACTTCGTGGAAAGACTGCACCAAGTCCAGAACTTGGTTGTCATGAGGATAGTTCCGAATGAGTTTCAGGAATTCTGGATATAGGCTCCCAGCCGCTGTAAAAGGTTACAGTTATAATATTAGTTATTAATCATTTCTCTGTCAATATTTACAATAAACAGAATAATTTAATGGAATAATATTTTCCGTTAATTCAGACGTGAGGTTTGTTTCTAGCATATTTTGCGTTATATTTTTCTTCAGATCCATAACAAATTTTTGATCAATACGATGAGTCTCATCACATCACAGAAAAAGTGTCTCCCAAAACACAGTAACCAAGCATTCAATATAGGTAATAATTGAAACAAATGGAATAGTCACTTACAGATGATATCCGGATTTTCTTCTAACAAACAAGTTATATTAGTCGTACATAAGCCCTGGAACATCTGAAAATTGTGATTCAGACAAAACAAAACAAGTATGCATAACATAGTAACTGAAACATTTTAACATAGAAGAAACTAACATATTTGCTCCTAATTTTCAACTTACATCAGATTCCAAAATTGTATTCTGAGAAAAGTTCGTTGACTGAGAAGGGGAAACATAAATATTATTATAAGATACTGTTAACTAAAGGTTGTATAAGCACACTGAAGAAAAAAGGAAGAAATGTTGAGAAGAACCAAAAGAAACCAAAATATCGCAAATGAAATAAGAGGATGATTGAGGATAACGGCTAGCATGAACAGAATCTGAGATAAATTGATGATTAATGGAATACCAACTCTCGTTTATAAATAAAGCCAAATATGTATAAAGTATCAGACCGCACCAAGAGCGAAACGGGTATTTTAATACTATCTAGACACCTCATATTAATAGAAATGCCATGATATTAGCCGATCAAACTAAAATATTTACGACACATAAATCTCTGGCGTGGTATTTTAGAGACACTAAACTGTCAGTGTGATTGCAAAACTCACAGAAAAAAATAACGCTCTAACAGACAATCTTAAGCGTTGTTTTAAAATGTTCGTCTATAAAATCACGTGCAATTCGTACAACAAGGTCTATGTTGGACAAACTAAGCACAATGAGATCACGTATTCTCGAATATACATCGATAGTAGACTACCTGGTGTGAGTCTACTTACACATGAGGAATCATAGTAACATAATTCACTTTCAACTAAAGCGTTTTATCTTCGTGTAATAGTTATTGGAATCGCATCATTATGGAAACTCTCTAGATCAATGTTCTTCTAAATAACTTAATAAATAGGTGTGAAGGTAAGGATATTCTATCTTGTCTTTTGTAATGAGTTATTAATTTTCATGTTTTCGATTATTCTCGGTTGTTTATAATATCTAATTTTTCGCAAATTTATGTAATAACTACCATAACGAGCAGAGTTAATTGTTCCTTATAAACTTCTAACTGACAACTTTTTACGGTAATTATTGAATATTTATGTTAGCATTACCAAAATTGTGAAATTGCAACGATCAATAAAATAAATACTTCAATAATTTTTTCAAATAATACGAGTTAATAAAATCATACAAAATATCAAACTATTTAAAGATTATGAACAGTCAACATATACTTGCATATTTGCACACTTGTATTTATGTTACATTATAATTAAACATATAGAATCTTACTTTATAAGGAGTAGCAACTGTCTGATGAGATGAATCTAAAATTAAAAATGGATATTCGGAGTGAAATATAGGAAAGCTATTTTGGAGTATATTAGTTGTACTGTAAAAATTCAAAATAAATATGAGTATTTTAGGTAAACATTTAAACATTCATACTGGATCATAGAATAGTTTAATGCATCAAACAGTTTAATAAAAAATGCTTACCTTGGAAATATGTGCTGCTACCAGCATATCCAACTGATGTATTGAAAGCTGACAAAGCTAAGATACAGTAAATAAATAAATTGTATAAATGTAAATAGGATATAGGTTGTGAAGGAATTTACAAATCAAAATGCATATTTTATCTAATGTAACAAATATAAAGCATGATCATCGAAATGTTCATTAGAAATATAAAAAATTATTTAAAATTGGAAAAATACCTGTTTCAACAATCTTTCTTTTCTCCAGGTCTCTGAGATGGTGACTTACAATTCGTGGCCTCAATTCAGGAATATTGTCTAATGTTGAGTGATGACTCATTTTGTCTAAAAATTGGAAGTTGTGAAATAATAATAAAAGTGTAATCAATTAAAAAATTAAAATTGTACCTTACATTTTGAACTCTTGAATGAGTAAATGAAAATTTAACAATAAACTTTTTGACAGGCATTGTTTAGTGTGTTGTTATGTTAGTTGTTATAGTTTTGAGTTAGATATGCCATAATTATTAACAATACTAAGGTCTATTATTGTGTATAAATTTCGAAGCTGTATCTATAGTAGTTTTCAAGTTATCAAGAGTCTGCAAACTATCTTGTCTCTTTTTTACATATTAAAATATGATTTTAAACGAAAAGCAAACTATTGTATCACTTAGTTAGTGATCAATTCAGAGGGGCATAAAGGTGCAAATGAAATATGCAATATTTTGAATGTGTACATTGATAATTTAGATGAGGCTGGCATAAAAGAGATAGTGTTATCTTCAGATACATGTGGTGGAAAAAACCGCAATAAAATTATGGCTTCATTTTTTTACAAGAAAGTACATGAATCTACTAATATTGAGTCCATCACTCAATTATTCTATGTTCGAGGTCATTTGCAACAAGAATCGGACAATGTGCATAGTGTAATACATGGTGCAATGAAATCTAAAGAGTATTATTATCCAATTGAAGTTGTCAGCACAATTCATTCAGCACATATTACTGGTAATTCGTACATTGTCAAACATCTCTCCTTTCGAGATTTTCTTGATTGGAAAAATGTTCAACTGGAAATCATGGAAAATACTAAGTTTTTGGAAAAAAGAGAACTAGTGAGTTGGCTCAAAATTCGACAGCTCAATGTAAGCAAGGTTGATTTTGGATTTGTAATGATTAAATACAACACAACAGAAGAATACATCAAAATTCTTGTCAACAGACAGTGTTCCACACGGAATATTCATCCATCAGAAGTCAACCCCAAAAATGTTTATACAGAGCGTCTGGGTATCTCAAAAAACAAAAAGAAAGCCCTGGTAGATGTGTAATAAAAAGGCTATTCCTTATTGGTGTCAGGATTGGTACTTTGATCTTCCAACAAAAGATGATATCTAGTAATATTTAACAGTTGGTTACAATTACAATGATCAATTACAAATAACATTGTTACAATTACAGTTAACAATTACGAATTTTGTACATTTATATTATTTATTCTCTATTGTAATCTCATCAATGAGATTACAATAGAGAATAAATAATATAAATGTACAAAATTGTGTTTATAGGAAAACTTTATTGATATTACAGATATATTTCATTTTTTAATACATGTGTTAACTGATTGTGTTAATATTACAATTAACAATTACAAACTTTTACATTTCTGTTATTTAGTCTCTATTGTAATCTCATTCTGTGTTAATAAGAAAACTTTATTGATATTACAGATATATTTCATTTTTAATACATCTGTTAACCGATTGTATGATCTGTGTTTTATTTATAATAAAAGTTATTGATGTTAAAAATAAATTATTTTTATGAATTCTATTGTATCCCAATTTGTAATATAGATAAAGGAACTACAAACTATCATATCACAAAAAAAAAACAATATTTTGTACAGAATTAGCATAGATATTTTGAGAAAAAATAAATAAATTGTCAAAATGTAAAATATTACATCAAATGAATATATCATTAGACAATTCATT